>PVHX01000072.1:195043-462547 GCA_004024805.1 Geosciurus inauris | reverse complement strand
GTAGGCACAAAGGCCCTGGGAAGACAAGCAGCCTTGAGGTATTCGAGAATTTCAAGTTATCTGATGTTGTCGGAGATGGGAGTGTATGTGTGTGGCGTGGGCATGGAGGTGGGTAGTGGGCAGGAGTGGGAGGCTGGCCAGCATCGAGGCAAGTGGAGCACAAAGGAGAGGAGGTTAGGAGGTAAACAGGAGTTGATGGTTCAGGGCCTTGTGCAATGCACTTGGAAGTCTGGACCTGGTTCTGTGGCAACAGCATCATAGCTTTGGTGGTAGAATCAGGTCTAGACCTTTGCTTGTTTCCTCCATTTTCATCCAACACCTTTTTCTTTATCCATCTGGTTTTTTTTTTTTTTGGTACCAGGCATTGAACTCCGGGGTACTCGCCCACTGAGCCACATCCCCAGCCCTATTTTGTGTTTTATGTAGAGACAGGGTCTCACTGAGTTGCTTAGCACCTCGCCGTTGCTGAGGCTGGCTTTGAACTCACGGTTCTCCTGTCTCAGCCTCCCTAAGTGCTGGGATTACAGCACTTAGCTTACCATGCCCAGCTTTTCTTTATCCATCTTTATCTGTGACTTCGTAGGAAGGTGTCAGACCTCAGAACTAAACGGCCTGGGGGTGGGCCAAGCATGCAGCTCTATTTGGGCAAGTTTTCCAATGCCAGGATCTCAGGCAAAGCTACAAAGAGACAGTTGTCTTCACTTTCTTTCTTTTCTTTTTTTTTTTTTTTTTTTGGTACCAGGGATTGCAGGGATTGGACTCAGGGGTGCTTAACCACTGAGTCACATCCTTGGCCTTTTTTAGTTTTTATTTAGAGACAGGGTCTTGCTAAAGTTACACAGGGCCTTGCTAAGTTGCTGAGGCTTTGCATTCACAATCTCTGGCCTCAGCCTCCCGAGTTGCTGGGATTATAGGTGTGCTCCACCAAGCCCCGCTGTCTTCTCTTTCTTTTTTCCCTGTCGTTTTCCCTCACACTCAGTGTACTGGAACCAGAGTGCAGCAGCTCTCTGAGAGGCACTTGCCAGTTTGGGGTTTGACAGAGAAAAGTGGAGCTCTGGGGTGGGTCTGAGGCAGGGAGGGAGCCCTGAGATGCACCTTCTCATCTCTCAGGGGAGGTGATGTTGACTCAGCCTGGAGGATCCAGAACGCCTGTCTCCCTGGAGTCAGTGGAGGTCACTGAAGAAGAGCAACTGAAGCTTGGCTGAAGATGCTAGGAGACCATGAGAGGTGTGTCCGCTCCATGGAACTTCAGGGAAGAGCAACAGAGAGTGCTGGATTTTGATGAGGACTGGTGAGGCTGGGAGTGTTCTGAAGAGGAGAAATACCACCTAGACTCATCCAGTGCTCCGTGCATTGGTCTCACCTGCTCGCCTCTGTCCACCCACACTTGCATCCCCCTCCCGACACACTTCAGTTGTTAGGGTTTAGATGTGGTGTCCCCCAAAAGCTCATGTGTGAGACCATGCAAGAAGGTTTGGAGAAGAAATGATTGGGTTATAGCTTAACCTAATCAGTCGATTAATAACTGAGTGATAACTGGAGACAGGTAGGGTGTGGCGGAAGAAAGTGGTTCATTGAGGGTGTGGCTATGGGGTATGTATTTGTATCTGGAGAGGGGAGTCCAGCTGTCTGTGCTACCTGATCATCATGTGAGCTGCTTCCCTCTGCCACACTCTTCCGCCCTGATGTTCTGCCTCACCTCGAGCCCTAAGCAATGGAGCCCTCCTTCCATGGACTAAGACTTCTGAAACCGTGAGCCCTCAAACTTTTCCTCCTCTACAATTGTTCTGGTCAGATCTTTTAGTCACAACAGTGAAAAAGCTGACTAAAACCCCAGCCATCCTCTCTAGCTAGCTTCCATTCGCACCTTCTGGTCTCACACTGGCAGAAACACCAGCAGGGTCTTGCCTACATCAGTGTCCATAGAGGGTGGGAATACTCCCGCCCCATTCCCAGGCCATTTGGTGCATCAGGCAAGCCAGAGAAAGACACTTCCTCTTTGAGACACTCCAGCCGCCTGCTGTCAAAACGTGCACCCCCACATTGGCCTACTTCAGACACTCCCTGCTTGCATCAATCAGTATTTCCCCTTTGCCAGTTCCCTGTCCAAAAAGGAGCTAAATCTTGTGATCAAAAGATTCTGAATTAATATGTTGTCTGGTACGGTTTTACTATGGCATAGGAAGAAGTTGTTTGAGAGTCAGAAAAAAAAAATCAAGGATGTTATTGCCACTCTCTCTGTTTCTGTCACGGGTCACCCAGGCATCCAAGCCTTAGGACAGACCTGGATGCTTAAATGAGTGGGACTCTCTGCAAGCCACAGATGGTTCGAGCTTCATTCATATTTCATCTGTTTGAGTGTATATGGTTTGGAGGAAATAAAAACAAAGTGATTTTTGTGTCTCCAGTTTTGCCTTCAATATTTAGAGATTGAATTTTCACCAGTGCCTCTGAGATGGAAGTAAATGCAAACGGTCCCCGCCAAGGCGCATTCCAGCTCTCTGCAGAGTGGGGACTGGAGGTTGCAGATTCCCATTAGCAAGTTGGCACCTCATCCTCTCTTCTCCCCAGTGGGCCCCTGGAGGAAGCTGAAATGTTATGATATTTCCCCAGAGAAATGTCTCCCTCACATGGTACATTTTGATCAGACGCGTCACATGTTCCCAACCGTAACTGACTATCTCTCTGCCAGCCTTGACAATGGTAACTGACATCAGATGAGCTCATCACTTCTGGCCATAAATCTTTCAAAAGATTAGAGGGAAGTGCAGAATCGGTCACCAGAGTGGCTAGCAAACATGGCCAATGACAAAGGCTGCTCAGATTCCCCGCAAGATTAAGAAACTATCGAAAATGGCCAGAAGTCCCATAATGGGCCCAGGCCCGTCTCATTCAGATCTGCTGACAGCGCCTATCAGTCCCTTCCGGTCTCCTAAAGAGATTAAAAAAGGGTAGTTGAATGGAAATAGTCATTTCAAATACCTTTTGCCCCAAATATATCTCCTCTGGAGAAGTCAGATCACGTAGTGTCACCTGGCTGCTCCAAAACCCCAGATGGATCCCAGAGCTCACAGAAAAAAAGCACAAAGTTCGCAGCAGGCAGGTGCCTTGCTTTCCCCAGCTCCTTGTTGTATTTCACTTACATTTGGATTATGTTGGACTCCTCGGCACTCAGGTATTTTAATACCACACATCTTTGCTGATCCTGTTCCCCCATTGGAATGCTATTCCACATGCTCTGGGCCTGACCTCCTCCAGCTCCCCCTTCATGTCTAGCTCCCTGCAGGAGACACCACCGAGGGGGAGTCAATGCTTGTCCCCCTTTGTTAGAAAAATCCCTCTGCTACTGCCCTGCTCGCATCTGCTTCTTAGCCAGACTGTGTGCTCACTCTCAATATCTGAGTGTATTTTTTAAACCCCTGGAACATTGTAGGGGCTCAGGGAGCATTGCTGAATTGAATGAAATGCAATAGAATACATTGTAGTTTTAAAAATCTTTTATTTGTTCTTTTTAGTTACACATGACACTAGAGTATATTTTGACATATTATACATACGTGGAATATAATTTCCCATTCTTGTGGTTGTACATGATGTGGGGTTACACTGGTCGTGCATTCATATATGAACATAGGGAAGTTATGTCCCATCCATTCCACTGTCTTTCCTATTCCTATCCCTTCATTCCCCTTTGTCTTCATTCCCCTTTGTCTAACCCAATGAACTTCTGTTCTTTCTTACCTCCCTCATTGTGTGTTAACATCTGCATATTAGAGAGAACATTCAGTCTTTTTTTTTTTTTTGAGATTGGCTTATTTCACTTAGCATGATAGTTTCCAGTTCTATCCATTTACCAGCAAATGACATAATTTCATTCTTCTTTATGGATGTGTAATATTCCATTGTGTATATATATCACATTTTCTTTATCCATTCATCTGTTGAAAGGCACCTAGGTTGGTTCCATAGCTTAGCTATTGTGAATTGAGCTGCAATAAACATTGAGGCTGGTCACTACAGTATGCTGATTTTAAGTCTTAAGTCTTTGGGGTATATATCAAGGAGTGGGATAACAGTCAAACGGTGGATCCATTTTTTAAGTTTTCTAAGGAATCTCCATACTGCTTTCCAGAGTGGTTGCACCAATTTGCAGTCCCACCAGCAATGTATGAGTGTACCTTTTCCCCACATCCTTGCCACCAACATTTATTATTACTTGTTAGAATACATTTTAAAGGAGAGATGATATACTGTAAAATCCATAAAGAGTGATAAGAACCTATGGCATGCTTTGAAAAAATATAGAGTAGGTTTACATAGTTGTTAAGTAACTCTGAATGAAGAAAATGTAGAATTGTTAAGGGAGCACATCCACAAAATTTACTTGAAATTTTTTTAATTCATTCAACAATTTACTTATTTCAGTCCTACTATATTCCAAGCATTGTTCCAGACACTGGAGATTCAGCAGCAAACAAAATCAATAAAAATTCCTGCTCTCATAGAACTTAACATTTCAAAACTCAGCATAGTAGTTAGCATGAGCTCTGAGTTCAGATGCTAGTCTCATCACTTACTAGCTGTGTGACCTTGGGAAAACTTAACTTTCCTATGCTTTAGTTTTCTTATCTGTAAAATGGAGGTATATCATAGCACCTATCTCATAGGACTGTTGGAATGACAAAAAACATTAAGACAGGTGACACCTAGAATAATTTCTGGCACATAGTGTTCATTGAACAAAGATTATTTATAATGAACTGATGGATCACTTTCCCACTGAGAAAACAGAAGGACTTTGTGTTTGGCTGTTATTCTCATCTCTCGCTCATGTTGTCCCCGGACCTAAGTAGCCCATGAATACCCATGTGTGCACATCTCTGTCTCTGAATGTCTTTGCAGCCTGGTACTCTATCCTCCACCCTCCTTCTACTCCTTGTCTTTTTCCTTGATTGACACATATCTTCAAGCTTAGAATCATTCTGACCAGGAAGCCCATGGATGCAGAAATCAGAACAGCATGAAGTTGGGGTTCACCACAGATGGCTTGTCTGGGTGGATTTTACCACCACCATATTTAATGGATGAATTATTCAGGCAAGTTCTCTGTCTTTCATCAATCTCATTACTCAACTCTATGCTCTCAAGATACACCTGGAGGAACATCCTGGGTAGTTTCAGTGAGAATGAAAATTCTCTCTCAACACTCAGCACGAGGTCTTGTCATTGACTACCTGTGTGATTTCAGCAAGTCATTTAGTTTCTCCCTCTCTCAGTGGTACCATCTACAGAATGGGAGCTGGTTGACGGAACTGCCCCATCAGGTCATAGTGAGAATTAAATGGGGGTGATTATGCAAAGTCTCCAAGTACTTACTTGGGATATAGTAAGTACTCAATAAACGACAACAATTAGTGTTAATTAATACTTTGTTTTTGTTCCTCAGACTATAGCTGTTGTCTAATTGCTGACTCTATGGTGTGGAATTTTACTGGCAACTCTAAAAAGGAAAAAACATTGAAACAAATATCTTTCTTAAGAATAGTTGCTCCCTAAACCATGGTAATAGACTTCAAAACAATCCACTGCATTCTACCCTGAATTCCTTTCTTTCTCCTTCAATAAACACTCGGGAGGGTATCAGTGGAGGAGAGTCAGGTGATGCTGTAATGACAAACAATGTCCAGATCTCAGTAGCTTAAGACACAGGAGGTTTATTTCTTGCACATGCTATGAACAACTATCAGAAGTTGGTAGGGGGTCTCTGCTCACAAAGCCCCTCAGTGACCTAGGGATGACAGGGCAGCTATCTCTGAAGGTTGTCCATGGCCAGATGGAAAAGAACTGGGTGGTTCCAATCCAGCAATTAGGTGCTTTAGTGCCTAGAGGTGGCACTGATCACTCTGCCCACCCGTCAGCAAACACGCTGGTTACCTGTCCACCCACACCTAAGGAAGCTGGCGGTGCAATTTCAGGAAGGGAGAGATCTGGCCATATTTGACTAGGATGACAAAGACAGGATACTAACTATATGCAAAGCCCTGAGCTGGGCTGTTTTCATTAGCTTTTTCACTGCTGTGACTTAAAGAACCCAACCAGACCAGCCATAGAGGAGGAAAATTTTATTTGAGGGTTCACGATTTCAGAGGTCTAGTCCATAGAAGGCTGGCTATGGACTAGCTTCTAGTCCTCGAGGCTCGAGGTGAGGCAGAAGATCATGGGTGAAGAGTGTGGCAGAGGGAAGCAGCTCACATCATGATCAGTAAGCAGAGACTCCACTCTCCAGATACAAGATATATATCCCATAGCCACGGTCCCAATGAACCACTTCCTCCAGCCACACCCTACCACTAGTTACCACTCAGTTACCACCCAGTTAATCCCTATGAGGGGATTAATCCACTGATGGTTAAGGCTACCGCAACCCAATCATTTCTCCTCCAAACTTTCTTGCACTGTCTCACAAATGAGCTTTTGGGGGACACCACATCTAAATCATAACATGGATCCAGTAAAAGACAGGATGATCCATAAGCTCTGCCCTTGGTCCTCAGGTTACTTACACTCTGGTAGGAGAGCTGAAGAACCGTAGAAGACAGAATACAGCAGAGACTATTCCTGAACCTGCCGCAGGCTTCCCTTGAGCCTGGAGACTGAAGGAAGTGATTAATTCCCACAGCATGGCTGTGGACATGGGAGAAATTCATTACCATGGATCTGGCAGGGACTGTAAAGATGTTATTTGGGAGATGAGAACCAGGGCAGTAATAGCTCGTCATTTTTAAAGTCCCAGTGAAGGCTGTCATCATCAAGCCCATCATTTATTTAAACATCTATCTGTTTGCGTGATGGGCCAAGTAAGCAGTAGACGTAATCCTGCTCTCAAGAAGAGCCTGGGAACTAGGGAGACACATGCAGATCAAGCATAGGAGAGACGACAGAGATGTGCTTGGGACAGACTCGCACCTGATTCATTTTGAGCATGATCTGGTTTTTCAACCACAGATGTTTTCTGGGCACTAGTGGGGTGCAAGAAAATGGGGATGAGAACACAAGAAAGCACAGAAATGTGGACGTTTGGGCCTTGCCCTCCAAGTGCTTGTAAAATAACTACACAGCTAAGACAGAAATGTGGAGAAAAGATAGCAACCCAACGATAGCATCTATAAGTGCTTAAGCAATGGCTTCAGCTATGTCCTGTGGCCCCTGAGGAGGGAATGTGTGCTCCCCTGGCCAGAGAAGTCCAGGAGGGAAAAGAGAGGAGGGGGCTCTCTTTAGCTGAAGGAGGGATTTTTTGGTTGGTGGGAAGAAGAGATGGCTTGCTAAACGGCATATGCAAAGTGTTCAGGAAGGAAAATGAAGGGCCCAGGTATGGGTTAGCTGGAGGGAGGCTTTGTACAGGTGAGTGGCAGTTAGAAAGGAAGGTAGGTAGAAATACACTGAAGAAAAACATAGTTCCTGGGTTAAGATTCATCCAAGAGGCAGTAAAGACCCTGGTGGGGATGCAAACTAAGGTTGTTTTATGATGCACTAACCACTCAAGGGCAAGTCCTCTATTAATATATGTATAAGTGTATTTTATTTACTATTTATTATTATTTTTGGTACTGAGGATTGAACCCAGGGGTGCTTAACTACTCAGCCCCAGCCCCAGCCATTTTTTATATTTTATTTAGAGATAAGGTGTCGCTGAGCTACTTAGGGCCTTATTAAGTGGCTGAGGCTGACCCTCAACTCCTGCCTCAGCCTCCTGAGCTGCTAGGATTATACACGTGTGCCACCGTGCCTGGCAGTGTATTTTATCTTTACACCAACCCTCAGAGGTTAATGGGAATAACGCTATTTGTAAAGGAGGAAGCTGAGCATCAGAGGCATCCTGGGAATAAGAGGAAGAGCTGGAAATCAGACCCAGAGCTGTCTGGTGTTGAACTCTGCTTCTGCTATTGAGCCACACTGATTGTGACAGCCACAGGGTAGGAACAGGATGTAATTACGCACGTTGGGAAGATCAAGTGCACCACAGCTTAGGGAAGAGAGTCCCTTGGCAGGGAGATTGATAAAGAGGCAGTTTCAGAAATCCAGATTTTGGTAAGGGCCTGAATTGAGGTGATGATGGGGGGAAACAGGTGCTACCACGAACCATAGGGAAGTCACAAGAGACTGCTGCATTAGGAGGAAAGACGAGAGTGTGCAGACACGGTGAGCTTGAAGAAGACAGCCGTGTTATTTGCTGTTGGGTTGAGATTAGTGGAATGTTAATGAGCAGACGCGCATGCGCTGTAGGAGCTGAGGCAAGCGGCTTAACCCCCAGACCTCAGCTTCTCCCTCGGTGAAGATCACTGCAAGGAGCAGACGAGGCAGTGCACGCAAGACCCGGACACAAAGCCCGAGGAACACAGTCAACATTTTATTGGAGAGAGAGGGGCCAAGACTAAGGAATGTGCTGCCCCAAGGTTGTCCTCCTTGCTTAGGAATTCCTGTAGAGGCTGCCTTGTGAGCCCTGGAAACTGCTACAGCTTCCAACATGGCATCTGTCGGATTAATTGTCCTGGGTTTGCCCATCTGGACAGGATGCCTGCTCTTCTTCACCCCACCTTTTTGGGATGGAGGGAAATCTGGCCTGCTTTGTGGCATGGTGGACGTGGGACTTCTGGGGTCCCTGAAAGACGAAAACAGCAGCACCCTCTTCATCCGTTCATTGTACTTGTGGGGCTTCTAAGCTGCCTCTATATGTCACCCGATTACACTATCTCCACAAGGAGTAATTAAGTGTTCTATAGACACAGAGAAGAGACTCTCAAACTGCACCCACCATCGCTACAAGGTCACATAAACACTCCCTGTTCTTATTGTACAGAAATATTATCTGATACTGGAGAATTTCATAAACAAACTTGGATGTGCAATAAAAAAAAAAAAGTCCCCACGCTAGGCAGGCAATCAAATTTCTACATCTTAAAAGCCCCAATGAATTACATACATAGTAACCAGGTTTGTCCTCATAAAAGTCATTCTGCCATCCTCAAACTCATCATAAAAAGATCTATATTAAAAATCAGCATCATGATGTCCATATAAGATTGAAGAAAAAAAAAATAATGTTGAGTCTGATTCTCCCAGGCCTGGGGCAACCCTAGCTGCATAGCACGGCTCCCATGAGTGTGGGGGTAACTGAAGGATCCCCTTCAGCTAGTTATTTAATCACGCTGATGATTCCATGAAACAGACACTCACATATTTGTACACCTGCTTTTGGAAACCAAAACAACTACCAGGTGAAGATTTTCTGTTGTGGGAACAGTCTCTTCCTTGACCTCTCTAGTCTAGAAAATGTCTTGTAGGATCGAATTATTACTAACCTTTATATTTATTTTATCCACACATATTTGAATTATTTTTTCAAAACCTGACATTAATGTTTATGGATGGGTCCTCCTGCCACATTCATCTTCCTCCCCGTCCGTCCCTCCCTCCCTCCCTTCTTTCCTTCCTTCCTTCCTTCCTTCTTTCTTTTTTCTTCCTTCCTTCCTTCCTTCCTTCCTTTCTCTTTCTTTTTCTTTCTTCTTTCTTTTCATTTGTCTGTCTTTTTTCTCTGCTTATCTCCTTCCTTAAAGCCAGAGAGTTTGAATTTCTGGGCTCCGGCCTGAGAGAGATCTTGTGGCTTCATAGATTGACATCAAGAATCCAGGACATGGAAGTTCCCTTCGTGGCCTTTTCTTCTGAGTCCTTCCTGCTGCTGGCCTCCTCACCTGTACCTCTTCACTCTCCTCCATGAAGGCTGCAGGAGAGAAGGTGTCTAAGGTGAAGACCTACTGCTCTGGGGCCAGGGAGCCCGGACTGCACACACTGGCCCCCACGGAGAGCTGAACCAGCTGCCCAAAGATGGCGCAAAGGGGAGAAAGGGGACCTGGCCTGTGCAGGGCATGCTCCAGCGTTCTCCTGAAGAGAAGGCCTCCTCGACTCCCCTTCCCCCACCCATCTTTGTTGTTCACTTGCCCTTAAAACCCAAAGACCTCCTCTTCCTTCAAGCAGGGCAGGTGGACTTGGCTCAGAGGCTCTGAGCTGAGGGAGGCAGTGTGTTTGTTCTTTCAGAGCTGGGTGACTTTTTTTTTTGGTACTGGAGATTGAACTCAGGGGTACTCGACCACCGAGCCACATCCCCAGCCCTATTTTGTGTTTTATGTAGAGACAGGGTCTCACTTAGTTGCTTAGCACCTCGCATTGCTGAGGCTGGCTTTGAACTCGCGATTCTCCTGTCTCAGTCTCCCAAAGTGCTGGGATTACAGGTGTGTGCCACCGTGCCCGGCATGGGTTGACATTTTTAAGAGAAGTTCTTTCCCTTGGGGACACTGGTAAGGTCACTTGTATAAACTTGGGTGCCCGTATGAGATTCTGCAATGGTTTAGGTGTGCTGCTGACCAGAGCTCACACCAGGTCCCCCTCCTCCTGGGTGACTATTGAGGGCAGGGCTGATGGTACCTTCCACCTTACTGACCAGAGGCAGGGACAAGGCCACACCCTGAGGGCTGGTGCCTCCACACTGGCTAAAACCTCAGTTCCAGTCTATAGGAACAGGAAAGTCTTTCTGGAATGAGATACCCCCATATACCCTAAGTCAAGTAGGAAAGGACAGGAAGGGAGACCCCTCTCTGGAGCTCTGTCTTAGTTTGTAGACCAAGATGGAAAATCAGGCCTCAGTCTTTGAATCCCTATACTAGCCCTGGTACGGGTTCTACCCCACTCAGTGTCCAGCACTGTGTCACAAGAACATCTCATTCCAGCTTCAGCCATGAGGACAGTCCATTTCCAACAGCCACATGAGCCTGGATGCTCATGGATGCTCTCATGACTGGAGCCCCTTCCCCTCTGAGCATGTCCCTTGAGTGTTCCCGAGGGAAACAGGAGGGGGTGGATCTCTGTCCTCTACTTGCTTGCGGGACCCAGGCAATTCCATCCTGTTTGAATAGAGTGCTGGCTTAGAGTGAGCGAAAGCAGGACAAAATATTTGGATTTGAGATTACCGCAGAAAATCTATGACCTGGGGCTGCCAGATCTTTTTTCCAACTCGACTACTTTCCCAGACAGCCTTTCTGAGTGCTGTCAGTGAGACCTGGGCTTCCAGGACAGCTCATATTTTCTCTTTGTCATTTATGCCCATATTTATTGTCACCCAGACAGACTGGAGTGGGGAGAGATGCCAGGTCCTGGAGAGAAGGTTGGAGAGGGCCTGAGGCCTGCAGCCTCCTTGTTCCCTCAACCTCAGATGGCACCACCTTCCTCCCTTCCCTCCCAGGTGCCCTCTGTACTTTTATCTCTCTCCTCTGGCTTCTGAGCATCACAACTTCCCAAAGCATGATCTACAGTCAAGAAAATAAGAGAGGGAGACACGAGGACACATTGCACCAACCTTGAAAGAACTGGGATTCTGGGATCTGAAGAGAGCTAGCCAGGGCAGCCGGCTTGTCATACTTGCTTTGTTTTGTTTTATTTTGTTTTTTGGCACTGTGGATGGAATCCGGGACAATTAACCACTGAGCCACATCCCCAGCCCTTTTAATTTTTTTTATTTTGAGTCAGGGTCTCACTAAGCTGTTTAGGGCCTAGGTTGCTGAGGCTGGCCTTGAACTTGAAATCCTCCTGCCTCAGCCTCCTGAGCCGTCACCTGGCTATCACACTCACTTTGATGGTAGCTTATTTACCACTTCCTAAGCTGTTCACTGGCAGCTTCCACCAAAAGGTGTAGATACGAGAAATAAATAAATCATTTAATTAGAATTAAGTGAACTCATGCATGAGGTACTGGGATCAGGGTGACTTCAGTCTTGGGCAGAAAGCAAAGGGTTTAGAGGAGTGTTTAGCTGTTTAATAAGTTATTTAATACCATTGAGTGCCACTTTCCTCTATGGTAAAGCTCTGGTCATAATCATAGGCTCTTACAGGATTGTTTATGAGTTTAAAGCATATGTGTGAAGTACAGAACACAGTCTCTGGTAATTAAATGACCACCTCATACACTTAGTAACCATTATTTGATGCATGGCAACTATTACTAGGATCATTTCTCTGGTAGCAGTGAAAATGATGGTGGAACACTATCTCTGCCCCATGGGAGTCAGAGCTGGTAAGGACTTGGTGCCTATTATGGCTTGGATCCCATGGGTCCCCCCCCCGATCCCTGTTAATTCAGGAATGTTCAGAGGTAAAATAGTTGGAATGTGAAAGCTGCGACCTAATCAGTCTACCCTACTTTGGATGTATGTAGTAACAAGAGGCAGGTGGGATGTGGCTGGAGGAGGTGGTCGCTGGGGTGTGCCCTGGATAGGTGCGTCTTCCCCAGGGCCCCTTCCCCCTCTTTTTGTTTCCTGACCCTGCTTCCTCCATTCCCACATGATGTGCTGCCTCACTTTGGGCCCAGAACAATGGAGTTGGCTGTCTACACACTGAGATCTCTGAAGCTGTGACCCCCAAATAAACTTTGCCTTCTCTAAGTTGTTCCTGTTGAGTATTTTGGTCTGAGCAACAGAAAGCTAACTAAAGCAGTGCACTTAGGGAGGAATAAACCGGGCACTGAGCAGCTAGGCCATGTGCAACTAGGGGAGAAGGACGCTAGGCTGCTGGGTGGAGCCACACATTTATCCTGTGAGCAATGAGAAGCCACTGAAGCCTTGAGCCACTCGGCAATTTGGAGAGATCACTCTTGTCATAAGGTGGAGGATAGATTGAGGTAGAAAAAGACAACAAATAGGAAGCTGTCATGGGCTTGTTATAAGATAAATGGTAGAGATGAAAATAACTTTCATTCAGACTTCGGTGGAGGGAGAGGTGGGGACAGATTCCAAGGCTTCTGGCTTGTGTTACTTGAGTTGACCTGCTAGAACGTCAGCTCCGTGAAGAGCTGGTTGTGTATTAATGGATCCCAAGCATCTAGAACTGGCCCACAATAAGTGCTCAATACGCATTTGATGAATGAATGGATGGTGGTGATATTGACCAAGAAAGGAAAAATGGAGGGAACCACATGTTTTGGGGTGAAGATAATGATTGTATTTCAAGTGTGCTGAATTTGAGCAGTGTAAGAGTCATTTAAATGGAAATGTCTCATGGGGAACATGGAAGTTTGGGCTTCTACTCAGGAGATATGTCTGGATTGGAGAGGAGTTTTGGAAATGTTGACCTATAAGAGCTGGTTAAACTCACAAGATGGTTGAGATCAAACTGAGTGTAGAAAAAGAAAGGGGAAAATTTGGATGATGACTTACCTTGGGGGTGGACAGGAAAGATAAAAGAAGAGCCAAGGAATGGAAAGAAGACAAAGATAGTTTTTAAAAATTAACTGGGGCTGAAGATGTAGGTCAGTGTAGAGCACTTGCCCAGTGTGAGCCCTGGGTCCATCTCCAGCAATGCAAACCCCCCAAAACCAACCTTTCCAAAACAAATAAACAAAACCCCCAAAACAATAACAAAGAAAGGATTAGCAGGCATAATGAGTCCATCTGTGATCCCAGAGATTCAGGGGGCAAGTTTGAGGCCAGCCCTACCAACGTAATAAGATCTTGTTTCAAAATTTAAAAATAAATCAATAAAAAGGGTGGAGGATGTAGCTCAGAGGTAGAACATCCCTGGGTTTAATCTCAGGTACCCCCTACACAAAATAATAATAATAATATAAATAAATAGGAGCATATAATCAAAGGAGTCACGTTGTAGACTCTGACCAGTAACCTCAAGAACAGTGTAGCAGGGCTAGCTGTTACAGAGGGTTTGGCCAGAAAAAGGATCACAAAGGGCCTCTTATTCTGACATTGGGTGCTATAGCGAGTCTGATAAACAGTAAAGATGGAAGTTTGCAGTCCCCATCTCCTCTCAACGGAATGGATTTCTGACTACTTTCCATTTCCTTTTTTCCAAACAAATAACAAATAATCTCAAATAATTTTAATTAAATGCAAAACCAAGTAGGCTCATTTGTACAATACTGAGGAGTAACTCCTTTCCCAATCTGTAATGGTCCTGCTCGGTAATAATACTATCAATTGAAAAATCATGTTCAAAAAAATAAAACTGTTCAGCTGGGGGCAGTGGCACACAATTTTAATACCAGTGGCTCAGGAGGCTGAGGCTGGAGGATCACAAGTTCAAAGCCAGCCTCAGCCACTTAGTGAGGCCCTATGCAACTTAGCAAGACCCTGTCTTAAAATAAAAAATAAAAAGGACTGGGGATGTGTTTCAGTGGTTAAATGCCCTGGGTTCAATTCTCAGTACAAAAAATAAATAAATGAAAATAAGAAAAAATAAAACCATTCAAATTCTAATAGTAGTGTTTACTTTTCCACTTTGCTTCCATGTGATATTTGGTATTTTATTTAGAGACAGGGTCTCACTGGGTTGCTTAGCACTTTGCTTTTGCTGAGGCTGGCTTTGAACTTGAGATCCTCCCGCCTCAGCCTCCCGAGGTGCTGTGATTACAGGCGTTCATCACTGCACACAGCTTGATGTTTCTTAAATGTCGTTTTCTGTGTTGTAGGTATGCAAACTTCAAGTGAAATTCCAACAGGCAATGATTTTTTTTTTTTTTACAACTCTGATTAGATTTGTCTAAATTACTGGGTCTGCTCAGACAGTTGTATTAAAATCTTTTTAAAAAATGATAGAAACCAGATGCTATCTAAATTATACATCCTTTCTGTTGTTTTGGAAAGTTGGTGGCACACACTCATATGCGGGACTCTCGTTCTTGGGACCATTTCATATGGATAATCAAGTGCTGCTCATGCTTTTTTATATAAACTTCATCTTCCATAGCTCAGCTGCTCCACCAAGGCACAGCCCCAGGGAAGGTTGCCCGGATTTGCAGTTCAGCAAAGCCTTTGATTGATATAGCACAGTATTCCTGTTCATATAAATATTTTAAGTTGAAAAACCCCCTTTTGTTATTTTTCTCTCTGCCTCTAAGTATTCTTAAAATACTTCCATGAACTCTTCCCATAACAGAGAAGTCCTGACTTCAGTAACCCTGCACCGGGTGATGGAGAAATGGCTCCTTGGCACTCTTATTTTTCCATGACTATTTAAAAACTGAGAGAATATGCAGAGCTATACCACTTTTAGGCAAATAGAAAAGTCCCTCTTTTCCTATAAACTATTCATCTTTCCTCCTTCCCAGTTCTGGATGTGGGAAAAATTAAGTCTAGCCTACAGAATGGGAAAAAAATCTTTGCCAGCTACTTAATATCCAAAATATATAAAGAACTCAAAAAACACAATGCTGAACAAACAAATAGGTCAATAGATAAGTGGGCAAAAGAACTAAACAGAAATTACTCAAATGGAAGAAACACAAATGACCAAAGATATGAAAAATTAGTGAAGAAGCCCGGGTTCTCGGCCTACTTTAAAACTCTACTTCTTCCCCAGTTTTCAATTTCCTTCCCATGGTGGTCAGGAGCTGGATTTTCTTCCAAATATTTGCTGCTGCTTCTTTTTTTAAAATTAGAGAATTATAATCATACACAGTATTTGGATTCAGTTTTTTAAAAAAATCATACATGCATGGAATTTGATTTCAATCCCCATTCCCCTTTTTTCTCCTCTCCTTCCTCCTCTCTTCTCTCTCCTTTCTACTGATCTTCCTTTCACTCCTGTATTTTTTGATTGGTATTTTCTACCTATACATAAAGGTGATACTCCTTTTGGTATTTTTATATGTGAATATAACACGATTTTATTAAATTCATTCCCTTTTCTTCCCCTTTTCTCTCCTTCCTCCCTTGCTCTCGCTCCCCTTCGAATCCACTGATCTTCCCTGTATCTTTATGATATCCCGCCCCCGCTCTCCCCCCATCTTTTTCCTCTTATTTTTCTCTAGCTTCCACATATGAGGGAAAACATTCTATCCTTGATTTTTCTGAGTCTGGCTTATTTCACTTAGCTTGATTTTCTCCATTTTTCATTCATGTACTGGCAAATATCATTATTTCGTTCTTATTTATGGCGGAGTAAAACTCCATTGTGTATATATAGTATATCTTCTTGATTCATTCATCTGTTGGTAGGCATTTGAGTTGATTCCATGATTTGGCTATTGTGAATTGTGCTGCTGTAAACATTGTAGTGGCTGTTGTGGCTTACAATATGCTGATTTTAGTTCTTTTGGATAAATACTGAGGAGTGGGATAGCTGGGTCAAATGGTGGTTCCATTCCTAGTTTTTTGAGGAATTTCCACACTGCTTTCCAGACTGGTTGTACTAATTAGCAATGCCAGCAAAACATATCAGTGTACCTTGTCCCCCCATGGCCTTGCCAGCATTTATTATCTTTTGGGTTTTTTTATAGTCACCATTCTGACTGCAGTGAGATGAAGTCTTGGTGTAGTTCTAGGTTGCGGTTTCCTGATCGCTAGAGTTGTTGAACATTTTTTCATACATTCGTTGGTCCTTTGTATTTCTTCCATTTGCATAATTTATGTTTAGTTCTTCTGCCCATTTATTGATTGACCTATTTGTTCAGCATTGTGTTTTTTCAGTTCTTTATATATTTTGGATATTAAGTAGCTGGCAAAGATTTTTTTCCCCATTCAGTAGGCTCTCCCTTCATGCTCTTAATAATTTGCTTTGCTATGCAGAAGCTTTTTAATTTGATAGCATCCCACTTACTGCTTCTTGGTTTTATTTGAGTTTAAGGGGTCTTGTTGAGGAGTCCAGTGTCTGCACCTCTGTGATGAAGCACAGACTCAATGTTTTCTGGCAATTGCAAGGTTTCTGGTCTAATTCCTAAATCTTTGATCCATTTGAATTTGACTTTTATGCAGGGTAAGAGGCAAGGATCTAATTTCATTCTTCTACATGTGGATATCCAGTTTTCCCAGCACCATCTGTTGAAAGGCTGTCTTTTCTCCAACATATAATTTTGGCACCTTTGTCAAGTATCAGGTGGCTATAGGTGTGTGGATTTGTCTCTGTTTTCTATTCTGTTCCATTGGTCATCATGTCTATTATGCCAATACTAAAGCATGGCTTCTACTATAAAGCATGCTGTGACTAATTCCAGTCCACAAATTTCCTTTCTTCCTTGGTTTCTTCCTGGAGAGAGAGAGAGAGAGAGAGAGAGAGAGAGAGAGAGAGAGAGAGAGAGAGACTTACCTTTCCCCCTTTACCTTTCTGTATTCTATTTGCTTGTTCGTGTATTAGTCTTCTCCATCTCTCTTATTAACTTATTAAATCCTCCAGAAAAAAAGTTATCATCTTGTTTTGTTTTCCATTTCAAAGGATATAGCCAGGGAGAGACTATCTAGGCATAAAAGGAGTGTTTAATCAGTACTCGTGGATAAAGTCATGTTAACAGAAAACTGGATGTCAAGACCTGGGATTGTATGCCTTCATTCTGACTAAACACTTTTGTTCTGAAGTTCTTACCCCAAGTTTTAGTGGAAATTTATGAATTCACCAAGAAATTGGTGTGTGCTTGTGTGTGTGAATGTGTGTGTGTGTACACACACTCATCTTTGACCTTCATCATGTTCAAAGGGATCCAAGATCCTCAAAGGATTGGGAAATGAACTCTCTCCTTCATGGTGCCAGCAGGTGCAAGGATTTAGCACTTTCTTGGAACTAATCAAGAGTCTTGCAGACATGAGAACACTTATTTAAAGCCTTAAGGGTGGATGGGATGGAAGAAGGAGGGCTGAGTCGGCCAGGAACCAAAATCCAGTTTGGCTGGAGACTGGATTCTCAGCATGTGTGGATCCCCCTCTGTGGTTACCAGTGACAACCCAAACAGCTAGTGTGCGTGGCATGGTCTTCCCCAGGATTTTGTCTCTATTGGCTTTTTCAGGCTCTCTTCCAGTTGCGAATCCTGACAATTATGATTTCTTTATTATATTCTAGCTGTTAACTGCTCCCATGGAGGCAAACACTTAGTAATCATTGTTCTACAGAAGGAAGAAAAGGAGTTGGAAAAAGGGAAGAAAGAGATAAGAGCATAAAGATAGCAGAATATGAAACCAGCTCCCCAGTATGCAACAGATTCCATAGAGGTATTCCTATATTGCTTACAGGGAAAATAATTCACTAACTGGAAACAGAAAGAGAAGTGATTTTTAAGAGCATGTTTCAAATAAATTACTTTAGTTCATTAGTATCAATATTTTTAATAAACACTAAGGGCTGAATCACTTCTCTGCTAATCCATTGGGAGACTTACTGAGTGCGGATTTGAGTGAGATTAGAGAGAGACATTGAGAGATCTGTGATGTTGAAGGTGGGCAGCTCTTCTCTGACAGGTTTGAGTGCCCTCTATCTCCATGAAGAGAGGGACGCAAGCTCAGCTGCAGGGACATCCCTTGGTTAAGAGAGGCAGAGTTGAGTCCTTCACCAAGTGACTGGCTCATAGAAAATTTGCTCTAGTGATTCACTCGTTGCCATGGCAACCACTGGAATGCAGAGGAGTACATTTGTTCATTTTTACAATTATTCTATTATTTATACTGAGGCATCTCTGAGAAGATGATAAATTTCTGGGGAGAAACCAGAAATCTATTCCTTAGAGAAAAGAGACAATTAACACAAAATACCCTAAACTAGAAATACATATTTGCTAATCACCAGGGGCATAGTCTCTTTCTACCTAGCCTTGAGGGAAATCTCCAATACCCTGTGGAATTTCTGCTAGCCACAAAATAGAGGAGTTGGCAGGTCTCACTTACCACATCCCGTTCTTAGTAGTCTGCGGACCTTTCTTCTTTGCCTGATCTTATTCTTTATCTGTTCAGGGTTCTCCCAGTGCCTGGATCATTATACTTAATTACCTAGGATATGTCACCACAATGAAAAGTAAGGTGGCTTTTTATAAACTCCTCTGAGAAGACTTGTTGTTTGACCCTGGAAAACATAATGCAACTAAAAATGTAATGAATTTTGTCTTCATAAATCGAGCAAAATAAATGAATAAGCAAACACACAAGCATGCAAATAAACAAATCCCCAAACCTTTGGCATTTAGCGTGGATGATTTAGTATGCTTCTAACTTTTGTTGGTTTGAGTCTAAGGATTTTGAGTAATAGGTATAGAAATGGAGGAAATTTCCTGGGCAGAAATAGAAAGTGAGAGAAGATTCCATTCAAGAGAGTAGAGATATAAGGTCAAGAATCTTTCTTGAAGAACATTGATTACTACATAATTGCATGCAACCAATATATATGACTGCATGTGTAATATTTAACACATACATGATATATATTATGTACGTAATATATAATGTATACTAAAACTAAAACTATTCTGCCTACTTTAAGCAGAATTGTGATTTATTAAAGAACTATTCTCACTATAATTGTTCCCCAGAACTTTTGGGAGAGCAAAGGCAACACTTTCATAGGCAATGCCCCAAATTCCATCTTACAAACGACCTGGTGAGGTGCCTTTGTAATTGTTGTTCCACACAGAAAATGAAAGGAACTTGACATTCTTTTTTTTTTTTTTTTGGTACCAGGGATTGAATTCAGGGGCACTCGACCACTGAGCCACATCCTCAGCCCTATTTTGTGTTTTATGTAGAGACAGGGTCTCACTGAGTTGCTTTGCTTTGAACTTGCAATTCTCCTGTCTCAGCCTCCCAAAGTGCTGGGGTTATAAGCGTGAGCCACCGCGCCTGGCTGGAACCTGACCTTCTTGTAGCTCCTACTGCTCTAGGAACAATGTTACTTCTCAGCCAAGAGCTTGTCCTTGTAACTCCTGCTGCACCTGAAAGCTGGACACCAAAGATGGAAGCTGTAGGCACCTGAGGAGTCTGTCTAACCATTACTAAAACCTGGGTCTCAGGGCTGCACCTTAGCTGAGGAGGAGGCTAGGAGTCTGGGTTCTGAATCCCACATTGATAGGAACAATTCCTAACATGAGATTTCCCTTATCAGAGAAAGGCTATTTAAATGATCTAACAGAAGTGCTCGTAGGCTATCGGGAGTAGTCAGAACTTGGTTTGTATAAATGTAAAGGAAAATCAAGTCAAATGAGGCTATGAAGCAATTCACGGGCTCACAGAACTAAGACATCCAGGTTCATAGAGGCTTCTGTTGTAGTTGGAACCAGAGACTCAAAGGGGGTTACAATAATCCATGTAACAATCATCCATCCGTGTAACAATCCGTGTAACAATCATCCATCTCTTGTCACGTTCCTTCATGTGGACAGTAGAATGGCTCCCAGCAAGACAGGACCCACACGCACCCTGGTAGAATCATTAGCAGAAATAGATCATACCCTCAGGTTCAGACGGAAAGCCTCACGGCTCCCATGCCTGCCCTCAAACCAATTAGATGCCAGAGGAGCAGAGTTGCATGCCCTCCCTGTGGGCTGGGGTGTGATAGTGTCAACTCCACTCCCCAAATATGGAATATGCGCTCACAGACCAAAGGCATATCCCGGATCCACCACTTACCAGTTGTCTCATCTTGAGCAAATCACTTAGTTTCTCTGAGCCTCAGTGTTTTTATTTGTAAAATGGGAATAAGAAGGTCTACTTCATAGGGTTGTTTAAATAAGGTTAACATAAGGTTTAAAAGAATTCCTAATTGAGAAGTAAAGGTAAAGTGCTGGAATTTTAAAATAGGATGTAAGCGTTTACTTTTATAATCTTATTCTGTTAGAAGAAGGGAGAAGAAATGATAGGCAGATGAAATGCACACACTTTGCCAGGTGTGATGGTACATGTCTGCAATCCCAGCTACCCAGGAGGCTGAGACAGGAGGATGGCAAATTTGAGGCCAGTTTGGGCAAATTAGTGAGACCCATGTCACAAAATACAAAATAAAAAGGGCTAAGGGTGTAGTTCAGTGGGAGAGCACCCCTAGGTTCAAGCCCCAGGGAAAGAAAGAAAGAGAGAAAGGAAGAAAGAAGGAAGGAAAGAAGGAAGGAAGGAAGGAGAGAGGGAGAGAGGGAAGAGAAGAAAGGGAAGGAAGAAAAGAAGAAGAAAGAAAAAAGAAAGAAAGAGAGAAAGAAAGAGGGGGAGAAACTTAACACATTTCTACTGTACCCTAAGTCAGACAATTCAAACTGTTAAGTCTGGAACTTACAAAGAGATCTAGGCTAAACTACTGAATGTGGGAGTTCTCTCAATAACCCAAAGAAGAGAATGGGGAGTATAATCCCTCAAGGAAAAAAGTGGGGGCAGGGAGAAAGAAGAAGAGGGGAGAACATGGCTCCATAAGTGAATGAAACTTAAAATATTAATGTTTCCACATCTTACCCCATTCAGCAGAAATGCAAACTGCCAGCGTTAAATATACTCTTTTTTAAAAAAAAAGTCACATTATTATCTCATGTCTAAGTGCTTTCTTAAGTTCCTCTGAAGTCTCTACACTTCAAGGATTTAAAAAAGATACAGATCATTTTCCACATTAAAATTAAAAATTTTTAGTTCAAATGAAGTAAACTATAGATAAAGTTAACAGAAGAATGACAGACTGGAAATAAATGTAATATCTGAAGCTGATCAAGATAAATATCTAGAATATGAGGAACTCCCCAAATTGAAAAAAGTAAAGGATGTGAAGAGGAAGCTACAGTTATCTTATCCCATAGATAACTTCAGAGAGGTCCATATTGCAATCTGTTCAAAGATATTCCTAGAAGTGATGTCATAATAGCAGAAATTTCTAGGCAACCTAGATGTTCATGGGTAGGGTTATAGATATTGTGGAATACTGTACAGTAAACAAAAGATATGAACTAAATGTACAATCAGCAGCATGAATAGATTCTAAAAACACAGTGTTGAAGCTGGATATGTAGGTGCATACCTGTAATCTCAGCGACTTGGGAGACTGAGGCAGGAGGATCACAGTTCAAGGCCAGCTTCAGCAACTTACTGAGATCCTGTCTCAAAACAAAAATAAATACATAAGGGGCTGGGATTATGGCGCAGTGGTAGCGTGCTCGCCTAGCACGCATAAGGCACTGGGTTTGATCCTCAGCACCACATAAAAATAAAATAAAGATATTCTGTCACCTACAACTAAAAAATAAACATTTAAAAAAAATAATAAAATAAATAAATAAATACATAAGAGTTGGGGTATAGTTGAGAGGTAGAACACCCCTGGGTTCACTCCCCAGCACCACAAAACAAAAGCCACTTGAGTAAAAAAGTAAAAAAGTCAATACCTCTGATACATTAGAAATGCACTATATTTAAAATAATACTGTGAATTTAGCAAGGATATAAGTATGCTTAAAGATACAGATATATTACAGTGGATGGTTTTTGAAGCAAGAGGACATAATAGTTTCATATGTGTGAAATCCCTGAAACTCTCTCATTTCATATCTATTTAATTAGTATACCTCTGTCTCCTTTTCAAACTATATTTGGAACCTTCCTACCTTCCACCTCCACAGCTACCACATTGATCCAACTCACTGTCTTCTGTAACCACCACTCAGGCAATAGTCCGCAAACAAGTTTCCCTGCCCACCCCCACCCCTAGCTTCTGCCCCCAAATCTCTAAACAGAAGCCAAAAAGAACTTTTTAAATACCTAGCTCAGATCTTATTACTGTTCAACAAAAAGTCCAGCAGTGGTCTGCCACCTAACGGAAGAGAGTCTTTGTAGATGCAGATCTGCAGAGCCCTGCCCCACCCCCAGCACACCTCTGAGACCTCAGCTCCTACCCCGGGGCCTTTGCTCTGCCATTTCCTTTGCCTGGAACACTGATCCCTTTTCCAGTGTCCTGTCATCAGAGAGGCCTTCCATAACTCCTCTCTCTAAAATAGTGAAGGAGTTCAGGAAATGCCACCTTAATGTGTCACATTGGACTTCAAGCCAAGTGCACCAGGGGAACAGAAAATGTAGGGAAGGGTGTTCTCTGCATTTCCCTTATCTGCCTAAGGAAGCTTCTCGAGAAAGAACTCATTTGTCGTGAATAACCTCCCTGGGAATCTCATCAACCAAGGAAGATTAAATTGTGTCATAGGAGAGGAGGCTAGAGGTGAACACCATGCCCAGACAAGCTTTGTCACAGGCTATTACTTCTTTGGGGGGGGGGGTCATTCATTTCCCCCCAAATCATGCATTCTCCCTTTAGCTGCTTAGATATCCCCTCTGCTTTCCTGGGAAGAAGGTATGCAAGGATCTAGGTCTCATTGGGTCAGCGGGTATTCACTTTTCTTTCCTCTGATGCCCTTATGCATGTGATAAATTCGCCGGCCTTTTCTCCTGTTAATCTGCTGTCAGTTTATTTTACAGATTCAGTTAATTATTACTCTCAAAGGGTAAAGGGGACATTTTCTCTCTTCTACAATAGCAAACTCCTATTTCTCTATCTTGATATCTTTACCCCATTTATTATTATCATTATACTTATCACCAATGAGAAGATAATTTGTTTCCATATCTCCCGTCCCACTAGAAGGTAAGCACCTTGAGGATAAGAATGGCTTTTGGTGTCCACTCTATTTTCAGAACATTCAATAAATATTAATTGAGAGAATAAGCCAGTGAATGAATGGAAGAAACGGGAAGAAATAGACACAGATAGGCAGACAGAGAAAGAAAGCTAGAGAAGAAGCCAGCAGTGGTGCCACACTTCTGTAATCTCAGCAACTCAGGAGGCTGAGGCAGGAGGATGGCAAGCTTGAGGCCAGCCTCAGTCATTTAGTTAAACTCGCAGCAACGTAGCAGAACCCTGTCTCAAAACTTTTTTTTAGAAAAGGGGTGAGGGGCGGGGCTGGGGTGTAGCCCAGTGTTAAAGAGTCCTCAAGTTCAATTTCCAGTACCAAAAAGAAGAAAAGAAAAAAAGACCCATGCTGTCTTGGAATCAGCATGCTTAAGGCTTTCCTTTGAAATAAGAATGATTCTTTCATTCTTCCTCCCTTTCTTCCTCCCAAGACTTCCTGTCCTGGCTTTTTTTCAGTTGTGGTGATTGGCCAGGTGTTTGACCAAGAAGTAGCTGTAGTCTGGGGTGGAGGCTAATCTGACAGCTCAGGAAGGGCCACTTCCCTGTGATGTGACAGACCTACAAATAATTCATTTTTTTTTTAAACCAATTCTGAGAAGAACTGGCACATTTGAGGAAGAAAAGTACTTTCAATTAGATAGGTGTGGACAGATCCAAAAATAGACTTTTTTTTTTTCTAATTTAAAAGCACATGAGCATTGCGGAACATTAAGAAAATAGATAAACAAAAAGTACCCACTGACCCCACTATCCTGAGGGAGCCTCTGATAACATTTTGAGGCATTCCCTGTAATTTGTCTGTACATATTCCCCCTACAACCTTACACCCATCTGAAAAGGGAAAAGTGGGGTTTAAAAAAATGAGATATCATGGAAATGGCATTTTCCTCTGTGACTGTCATCCCCAAAACGAGAAAAACATTAGGCAAGCTCCAGTTGAGGGACCTTTTGTGAAATATTTGATCATGAGTTCTCAAAACTTTCAAGGTTTTGTAAACAAGGAGAATCCGAGAAACGGTCCTTGTCAGGAGGATCTCAAGGCAACAGGACCACTAAATGCACTGTGGATGGGATCACCGAGCAGAAGAAGGGTATTAAGGGAAAAGGGAAGAAATCAGAATAAAGTGTGAATTTCAGTTGATGATACATCAATTTTGGTTCATTTGTTGGAACAAATGTGTCTCATGAATGTAAGATGCCAATCATAGGGGAAATTGTAGGGGAGTTATTATCTTCATTACTTTTTCTATAAATCTAATACTGTTTTAAAATGAAAAGTTTATTTTAGAGAGTGGCACTTGAAATGCTATACCTCAAATACATTACTAGCCTACATAGTATGGAAAAAGAATTGCCTCTGGAAACATGGGTTTAGTAGGGTCTTTCATTATGGCTCTGTCTCACCTCTCCTCTCTCATTATTGTGCAGGGAAGCAGGTAGGCAAAGCTCATTGTTTCTTGCAAAGAAAGCCTGGAGTTGTTTAATTAGCTCTCTATCAGATACAGCCTGAGGATTTACAGGTTCTGCCATGTTCAAGTTTCAACGCAGAGCTCAGTTATTTTAAGCTCCTTGGCCTTTACTGTAATAGCAAAGCATGGAAAACACATTAGTGTTTATAAAACTTTTCATCTACACACATGATGTACATGGAAGGGAGTCAATGGACAAGCCTTGGAAGTCAGCAGCCCCGTTCAGAGAACTGCCTAGAATTTTCCTGTTTTAAGAAAATCTTTTCATGTAGTATATAGGAAAGGAATACTTCCCCTCTCATTTTCTCTTCTGAAAAATAGTATATTTGAAGACTTGGTCATTTCTAAGGGGCCACTGACAGGGCAAATAGGGAGGAGTACTAATAGGGTAAAATTGCTCTTGGCTCTCAATTCTGGCTCCCCCCCTCAATTTTTCCCCTGCCCACACAGTAATTTTAGTGGATAAGTTCTACTGAGATTTTTCAAGCATCCTCTATTTAAATAAGCAAATACATTTGTGTGGTTTCAAGGGAAGTCAGTAAAATAATAATGATTTTAAAAAGAGCTTTACATTTTACATGTAAGAAAATGGAGAGCTACGCTGGGCATGGTGGCCATGTCTAATACCAGAAGCTGGGAGGCTGAGGCAGGAGGATCTTGAGTTCAAAGCCAGTCTCAGCAATTTAGTGAGGTCCAAAGAAGCTTAGCTGTCTCTAAATAAAATGTAAAAAGGGCTAAGGATGTGGCACAGTGGCTAAGTGCCCCTGGGTTCAATCCTTGGTACTAAAAACAAAGAAAAGAAATGAAAATGGAGCCTGATTTTTAAGGTACTCAAAATAGTATGAGAAAAATCACACAGATTCAAGAAAAAAGAACACTGTTTAGGACCAGTGGAAGAATGACTGCTGGGATTACAGGCATTCACCACTGTTTCCAGTTAATACAATTTTTTTTTTTGGATTGAACTCAGGGGCACTCGACCACTGAGCCACATCCCTAGCCCTATTTTGTGTTTTATGTAGAAACAGGGTCTCACTGAGTTGCTTAGCGCCTCCCCGTTGCTGAGGCTGCCTTTGAACTCGGGATTCTTCTGTCTCAGCCTCCCTAAGTGCTGGGATTACAGGCTTGCATCACCGTGCCCGGCTCTCAGTTAATACAATTTTAATAGTCACAAGAATATTAAGTATCTAAGGATACATATATCTCATGGAACTTCTTGGAGAAAATTTTATAAATTTATTGAAAATAGGGAATATTCAAATAAATGAAGATGTATACTATCTTCATGAATGATAAAACTTTATTTCATAAAATGCCCATTGTTTGTTTCATTTTTTAATTTGTTCTAATTAGTCATACATGACAGTAGAATGCATTTTGACACATTGTACACAAATAAAGCACAACTTCTCCTTCCTCTGGCTGTACATGGTGCAGAGTCACACCAGGAATGTAATCATACATGTATATAGGGTAATAATGTCCATGTCATTCCACTGTCCTTCCTATCCCACACCTCCTCTCCTCCCCTCATTCCCCTCTGCCCAATCCAAAGTTCCTCCATTCTTCCCTACTCCCCATTATGGATCAGCATTCACTTATCAGAGAAAACATTGGCCTTTGGTTTTTTGGGTTTGGCTTATTTTGCTTAGCATGATGTTCTCCAGCTCTATTCATTGACCTGTGAATGCCATAATTTCATTTTTTAAGGCTGAGTAGTATTCCACCGTGTATATGAAACACATTTTCTTTATCTATTCATCTGTTGAAGGGCACCTAGGTTGGTTCCATAGTTTAGCTATTTTGAATTGAGCTGCTGTAAACATTGATGTGGCTGCATCACTGTAGTATGCTGATTTAAAATCCTTTGGGTATAAACCAAAGGGTGGGATATTATTTACCATTAATCAGAGCAAGTGTCAATGTTCCAGATTGTGGCTCTTCCGAGAGACTGTCTCATGTGAGAACGATGACAGTACTTGACAACATCACCAATTTGCAATTAACGTTTAGAGTGAAACACATACAGAGCAAGTAAGAAGGAAACTTTTGTTTCCTGACTAACACTTCAGTTTGACTTAGGGGTAAAAATGCTTTAAAATGTCCACATTTATGACTTTAACTAATGACCTTGGGGATGTAGTTTAGTGTTAGAACCCTTGTCTCACACGCATGAGGTCCTGGGTTGGTTCCCAGCACCACTAGAAAAAAATATTTTTATCAATTCCTTATTTAGTTTCTTAGTAGTCAAAAAAGAGAATCTATATGGTACTCATTTTTTAGGGGAAGGGCATAGGGGTTTGAACCCAGAGGTGTTTAACCATTGAGCCACATCCCCAGCCTTCTTTTTACTTTTTATATTATTATTATTAACAATAAATAATAATAATAATAATAATGATCAAACCAAGGGGCACTTTTACCACTGAGCCACATCCCCAGTTCTATTTTTTAGTTGAGACAGGGTCTTAAATTGCTAAGACTGGCCTTTGACTTGCAATCCTCCTGCCTTAGCCTCCTAAATCACTGGGATTATAAGCGTGCACTGCCGTGCCTGGCCTGATACTCAGTTTTTTAAACCGAGTTGAGACTTCCTTGATGTTTTTTTATGGAGCTAATTTTCCTAACACAGATTGTTTAAACATTGAATGTAATGCTTCAGTATCTTTAAACATTGAATGTAATGCTTCAGTATGTGTTCATTTGTGTTTGTTAATCGTTATTCAAATGTCACATATACCTTCTAAGCTTTTTGTGTGCTTTATAAGTTGTAAAAAGACATAGAAAGATTTCCAATACAGTTGTAGATTTGCTATTTTATGAGTTCTGTCAATTTGCTTCTTACATTTTCAAGCTGTGTTATTAGGTGTTATAAGTTTAGAACTGTTGTCTTTTCTTTGTTAAATTACACTTTATTATTACATAATGACATTTTGTCTCTGCTAATAAATTTGGCTTTAAGTTCTATTTTATGTGCTATTAATGTAACTAAACTCAACCAGATTTTTTTTCAATAGTGTTTGGTCACACTGTTTTTTTTTTTTTTTTTTAAATACTTACACTTCCAATATATCGCTTTTCTTATATTCCTCGTATGTCTCCATAAACACTCTAAGATATATTTTCTTTTTTTTGGTACCGAGGATTGAACTCAGGGGCACTCGATCACTGAGCCACATCCCCAGCCCTATTTTGTGTTTTTATGTAGAGACAGGGTCTCACTGAGTTGCTTAGTGCCTTGCCATTGCTGAGGCTGGCTTTGAACTCGCGATTCTCCTGTCTCAGCCTCCCTAAGTGCTGGGATTACAGGTGTGCGCCACCGCGCCCGGCTATATTTTCTTTTTAAAGTCAATCTGATAACCTTTGCTTTTTAACTGGAAACGTAAGTAATATTTAATACAATTACTCTTATTTTTTAGATGTATTGCTACCATTACATTGTATGTGCCTTCCTGAGTTTTCTTTCCTTTGCTCTTTCCTCTCATGCACTCTTCTAACTTGAGTTACCTTTAATCTGTCATTCAATTTTCCACCATACTAGTTGGAAAAGACATATCTTGCTTGTATTACTTGAGGGTTTGCTATCGTTTGAATGTTTCCCCACCCCCAGCCCATACGAGCAGGTGTTAGAAGCTCTGCCCTTGTGATCTAATGACCTTACGAAGGTGGCACCACCTCATATCATCACACTGGTGACTGGGGAGGGGCCACCAACATTTGGACCATGGCCAATTGGTTTCTCGTGAAGTTACCATTCTGAATGGCGGAGCTGTCCTCTGTCGGTTACCGCTGTCACTATTTCTGACCTTGGCAAGAGACACTGTTCATTTCTATCTCACTACATCCCAAACATTGGATATGTCCTTGTTTATTTAAAGAACAAAAGGTATGAGAGAGATTATTATAACATAGACATGAGCTACTAACACTTTTCAGGGCCAGACCTGCCTCGGGGCTTCCTCCTGTTGACCTCCTTCCTCACCTCTCTCCACATCATGGCCATGTGTCAATGCCCAGCTTACTTCACTCCATCCAGGTCCTCCACACATGGATGGACTTTGGAGACCAGGCTAAAATTCAGAGTCCTACACAGAGGACATTCATGTTCTTCCTAATCATAATTTTCTTTACTAGAAATGACTGCCCCCATGGTCACTGGCAGGAGAAATGTTTAATTTTAAATTTGATTAAATGTTTAATTTAAAATTTTTAATCTAAAAGCCCAGAGAGATAAGGTCCCACCCTAGGGGCCCTCATCTGTCATGGAGAAGACGCTGCAACACACTTGTCTGACATTAGTGCATTTTTTTCAAAGTCTGTTTTTTTCAGTCATTTGTAGGATTTTACCAATTCATTTCTGTTTAGGCAGCACTGAGCCTAGTCCCTTTCTTTTTCTGACATGCTGTGGATAATGGCTTAGACAGTAAACATACACAAACTTCCCCAAGAAACACATAATATTAAAGAGGCAAAGACAAGTTAAAAGCTGTGTTTGGAAGAATAACTGCTCTCTAAAGAACAAATAATCTAGATATACAGCTCTCTTTAAAACATCTACCCAATTTACCTGACTAAACAGAACATTAAATATTTGAGCTCAGTTTACTACACTGCATTTGGGTTTTTCCCAGGAACAATGGGTGGGTAATATGCCTTAGATTTGCATAATTGAGAGTCCCAAAGTGGTTGTTGTTTCCCAATAAGAAACAAACAAACAAACAAAAACAAAAATACAACTCTGTAGTAAACTCCAGCCTCCACCTGGGACCTCCCTCTCTGACACAGAGGTTATAAAAAGAAAGCTGCAGATTTTTAAATGGCAATTTCCCAGCTGCTACACTCCCATATTTGGTAATAAAACTGTTTATTTCACCTAAGACACATCCTTGCAGTGTGTTACTCTTTGTGGAAACTTGTTAAATGTATGTTGATCTCACACGTTAGTGTGAATAACTCCACTGCCCTTCCCCTTTCCACTGTGTCTTGGGAGGATAGTGGCTTCACTGTAGCATATGGCACTTGAGACCTTGGAGTCACCACTCTGCCAAATATTGTATGATCTTAAGGAACTTATTTTCTGTAGGCTTACAATTTCCTTGTGAAAATATTGATATTGAAACAACTTGTCAAAGTGGCTCAGTCGACATGAACACTCTCCTTTCTTTGTGTTGGCTACTTCTCAGCCTTAAGATGCCAGAGGCCACCTTGGCTCTGGGGATATGTCCAGACTATTCATGCCCATACTTCTGGGTTCTAGAGATTGTTCCTATTTGTATTGTGACTGTCTTATTTCAGATATTTCACCAGGATTCTTTGTCCCTTCCAAATACTTGTGGGCTAGTCCCTAAAATAAGAAAGTGATCAAGAATGACTGAAGCTCCATAAATTAGTATTTTTCAAACTGTCAGTTTTGACTCATTAATGAATCAATTTAGTGGGCAACCAGAATTTTGAAAAATTAAATAATATAATTAGAAATGTTCATAGTTAGAGGAAGCAATGTTTTGTGAAAAATGTTGTATGAAATGAGTCATGATGCACGAACATATATTTCTTATTGTGAAGTAAGTTAACACGTTTAAGAAATACTGTTTTAGAGGGTTTTTATAAAATCAAAATTTATCTTAATCTATAAAGAAACACAAATGAACATTCTCAGGTAAACAAAAATAGCATGCCCTGTGTACTAGAATGTTCTGTTGAGCCCAGTTCTTCACTGCTTTGTGTCTACCTCCTTTGCTGTGAGACTTGTGGTACTTTCTCATTTTATCCCTGCACTCAGTCATGTGACCTGATATGGCCAATAAGAAAAATTAGGGGCAGTGTTTTTAAAAAAATAACTAGTAGCCTCCAGAAGCTGAATACCCAAGTTGCCCAACTTACCTACTCATGAGTTAAATAAAGTTTTAGTTTTTGTGGGCAATAAAGTCTTATAGTTGTTTGTTATGGAAAATTATTGCAGCAATGGATAATTGACGTATCAGCTAGGGAGATCTTACATATTAATAACATTTGTAATGATAATCATTGAAATAAAATATGCATTCAGCAAGGCACAGTGATGCACACCTGTAATCCCAGCGGCTCAGGAAGCTGAGACAGGAGGATTGCAAGTTCAAAGCCAGCCTCAGCAAAAGCGAGGTGCTAAGCAACTCAGTGAGACCCTGTCTCTACATAAAACACAAAATAGGACTGGGGATGTGGCTCAGTGGTTGAGTGCCCCTGAGTTCAATCCCTAGTACCTTCCCTCCAAAAAAGAAGACAGCTGAAAAAAAATGTGCATTCATTTTCCAAAGACTATGTCGTTTGTTAATCTCAAAAATCACTTGTTGTCTTCATATATCACATTATATTGAATGCCACAAAGGGGCTTTTACTTGTAAGAAAGGATTTACTTAATTAAGTTAATAGAAAATGAGATGTCAGATGAAGTAGACTACCCAAGGTTACCCAACAAGGTTCTGTTACCAGGAGACTCACATTCAGCCCCTGGAAAATTCTTTTTATCAGAACTGTCTGCAGGTTGCTGACCTCTCCCCAGCTTCCAAAATGAAAATCCTGCTTCCTGTAGGTTCTCTGGATCTACCTCAATTTTCATACAAGTCCCACGGGATGCCAGTTTGAATAATTAGAATTGACATTTTGCTTGCAAGCAAAATAGAGGCCCTTTCCTCAGGAAACCACAATGGCATTAATATCCTCTGAGTACCTGCCATCCTCCAAATAACCCGATTTGTTTTCCCTGAATGTGCATTTTCATTTGATCATTTAAGATGAGTTTTTCACTGTAACAGGAAACATGTGGTTCGCTCAATTAGTTGAGTTTGGCCTGTTGGTTATCACAGCAAGTTCCTGGGGCCATTTGCTTACTAGGCATCCAGTTTCTGGGGGTTACCAGTTGTTCAACAAAAACCTACTATAAGCCTGAGTACTCACCAGCAGTGAAGGGTAGGCAAATGGCAAAGTGGTAGTGGGGGTGCGGGAGGTTGCTTTGATAGAGTCTGTTTATATCAGCAGGTTTAGGAAGCTTCCATCTTTCCATCTGGAAGTATGATGTGGAGTGAGGAACACAGCATCAGATCTTTGAAAGCTATCCCTTGGCACTAGTCAACCTATATCAGACAGACCTGATATTCCCTGAGTCCTGTTGATCCTGGGGTTGGTAAGCACCAACTTCTCATGTCTCAGATACATTTCAGTGTCCAGCTGGTGATCCTGAGAGAATACCAAGTCTATATGGGCACTTAGGCAATGTGCTATTCAGTGTTCTGAGTGTTGTAGAAGGACAGACAACTAAGACTCAATTCTTGCCATCAAGGAGAACCTGGCCTGCAGTTGCTTGATGTGTTCCTTTCTGTGACATTTTTGATATTTGACTTGGTTGATTTTCATTAAATAGTCCAAAAAGGCTTCTTCCACATCTTAAAGTTTCCTTGATTCCTTGATAGTGTGGTTATTTATGTTTTCTGATGGTTTTGCTTTGAGTTGTTTGGGGATTTATAGTTGACATAAATATATATTCAATTAAAAATAATAATAAACTCATGCCTGGTGCTATGGCACACTCCTACAATCCCAGCAACTTGGGAGGCTGAGGCAGGAGTATCACAAGTTCAAGGCCACTCTAGGCAATTTTAAGAGACCCTTTCTCAAAATAAAATAAAAATAATGAGTTGTATCTCAGTGGTAAAATGCCCCTGCGTTCAATCCCCACTACCGAACCCCCTAAAAATTCATGAAATGAATGCAGAAACAATGGTGTTTTAAAAATGCCTAAAAATGATTGATCAGTTGATTTGACAGAATTCACAGAAGATTGCACATGTGTTTGTATGAGTACATAACAGAAGACTGTAAGAATCTGATCTAATATGTATATTATAATATTAGTACTAAGAGTCTAATATAAGTACTTTTTCAGCTAAAGATGTTAGATTGACTTGGATCAAAATTTGATTTCCATTTCCTCTAGTGCGGAAAGCTTGGCTGAAGCTTAAATACTTGGGTTCAAAGTACTTTAGCTTATAACGAAATCCTTTGGATTCCATCAAAACAGTAGATTAAGTATGCTTACTTAAATCCCTGCCTCACAAAACGAGGCTGCAAATCTATTTTAATGAATGTTTCACATAAGTCTTTTCTTGAGAAATGATTAGTAGGAAAGTTTGAGATAATCTATTTTAGTGGGAAAAGCAAAACATTTCCAAATGCATTTAAAACGAGGTTTGTTTTAGCAAGGGTATTTGTCATTAACCTTGACATCATGTAAATTATAAGGAAATAAAATTGTTAAAAAATACTTTTGCCCTCTTGGTGCACTTAAGTGCTTTTTAAAAATATATTTTAGTTGTTACATGTCTTAATGTATTATAAATTTAACTTTCATGAGATAAGATGAGCACTCATGATAAGAGATCACTATTTAGTGACACATTGTTACATTATCACTGAATCACATTGTTGTTTAAGGTTAGATTCCTTCTATTCTGCGTGGCTTTGATCTATTCAACCTAATAGAATCTATTAAAGGATTAAAAATAATCAGTATAATGTTTCCTAAATGTAGATATAATTCGCCATTGTATATTCTCTGATTGTCTTCTACTTTTAGGCTGCATGGTCATGTAGAATAGCATAATGATAACATAGTAGAGCTATAAAGAATACAGTACAAGAGATTACCTGGCTCCCAAAGGTTGAGTGATCTGTTCATCATTCCAATTTCATATGCCAAGACTATTTCAGAAATGTTGAAATGTTTGGTGTCTGGTTGGAGATGGCGGTTGGAGTAATTTAAACATAATTGCCCCAGTCAAGTCTTTCACCAACCACTTATGCTCTGCACTGAGTACAATAAAAGGACACAATCACAGGCTGCCTCTGGGAGCTGGTGGTGTGTTGGTGTGTAGCGTGGCTGATGTGAAACGATGGTGTCTTCTCTGTCACTCGCTGATAGCCAGACATCAGACCAACAGGACAGAGGTGACCAGAGAGGAAGAGCAAACAACTCCACAGAGGATAACTTCTACTCTTTCTTGGGGGAGAGGAGCACCAGGATTTGAAACCAGGGATGCTTAACCACTGAGTCTTTATTTTATTATGTTTTATTCTGAGACAGGGTCTTGCTAAAGTGCTTAGGGTCTCACTCTGTTGCTGAGGCTGGCTTTGAACTTGCAATCCTCCTGCTTCAGCCTCCCGGGCTACTGGGATTATAAGCATGCACTACCGTGCCCAGCAACTCCGGAAAATATGGTTGGCCTTCCATGTCTGTGCGCTCTACATCCATGGATTTAACCATGGATCAAAAATGTGTGAAAAGCATTCTGCTGTCATAGATACCTAATTAGAATGAATAAATGAATACATTTAAATTCAAAAAAAAATGTTTGAGAAAAATTATCTTCACAGACTGTTTTTCTTGTTATTTCCCCCTAAACAATAGAGCATAACAACTATTTACACAGAATTTACATTATATTTGGTATTGTAAGTAATCTAGTGATAATTTAAAGTATATGGAGCATATACATTACTTGCAAATATTGCTCCATTGTACATCATTATGATATAGTAGAGTGAGCAAGAGCCCAACACTGTACTCAAGAGATGGCTTGACTCATGAAGGCTAGCCAGTCATAAGCACTTCAGCATCGGAGAATTTGGGTATACTGAATTTGGGTGGGCAAAGAAGTCCTGGATCCGTCCTCCCATGGTCAATCAAAGATAACTGTATTAACTTAGGAATAAATTTTTCCCCCATAACTGATAGATGATTATTTCTCAGAGTCAGAGTTTTACCCAAGACTAAATGAACAGAATGACCCAAATAAGTGTGAGGCTTGTGAGTATCATTATTGAGATGCTGGGACAGGGTCACCGTTTCATGATCAAATATTGAAAAAGTTGCCTTTCAGAAGGCTGTCAAATAGATAGAAAGCTTCTTTTTTGTGGGGGAAGAGGGTGTACCAGGGATTGAACTCAGGGGCAGTCAACCACTGAGCCACATCCCCAGCCCTATTTTGTATTTTATGTAGAGACAGGGTCTCACTGAGTTGCTTAGTGCCTCGCTTTTGCTGAGGCTGGCTTTGAACTCTTGATCCTCCTATCTCAGCCTTCTGAGCCACTGGGATTACAAGTGTATGCCACCACACTCTACTAGATAAAGGCTTCTTCAAGAGGAAGTTCCATACTGAAAATTGCCAGCCCTCACAAGACTAGTCGACTTGGCTGTGAGGAAACCATGTGCCAGGCTGTAGAGGGAATCGAAGCTGGACTTGAAGCTCAGCTCCCCTGTGTGGTAACTGTGTGGCTCTTTTGCAAAGTGGGGATAATGATACTGCTCTTGCAGCCTGATTTTAAGAATTAGATGCAGGTATATATAAAGGTATATAATTGTGCTCAGGGAGTAATTGCTGTTATTAATTCTTCTTCATCTATAATGGTGCAATGATTTTTATTCTTAAGCCTTCTTTAATGTAGGCAAAAACTAAATAAACTTGAACTTTACAACCCCACGAAACAGGTATTATTGGCACCCATTTTCATGAACAGGAAACAGACTCAGTAAGATTAAGTACCACACCAAGGCCAAGGCCACTTGGAAAGCAAGGCTCTGTGGCATGGTTCCAGCCCTGGTCTGTCCGGTGTTCCCCACTATTCCACGCTCTCTCCCCACATCCTTTGAAATCAAGAGGCTGATTCCATTCCATAGATGGTCCTTCTTTCCATGTCCATTTAGGTTGAAGGAGAAGCCATTGATTTAGATAGTAAAGATGATTAAAAAAATCTCAGAACTAACTCTTCAAAATGCACATGAAAGAGAAAAAATCCATCTTTCTGTGGCTTTTAGTTCAGACCCTCAGGAACCAAGGTGAAACTAGAAGGCAGTGAGACAGATGTTTGACTTTTAGCTTAAACACTGGAATTTTTAGTGCTCTGTGTTTGTTTTAGAACATATTTTATGGCGGTCGCTGTTAAAATGATGGGGAGATAGAGATCGTTTTTAGTGTTTGGAAGAACTCTTTCATTTGAGTCTCAATGTTACAGTTGGCTTCAGAAGATGAAGTTTTTAAGACATTTATGCTAACTTCCGATGTTAGCTGATTTCCTTTAGCTCTGCTGTAGTAAAAATCAGGTAAACACAATTTTATTCCTTGCCTCCTGTTAACAAGGTCAATAGATTAAAACATACAAGGTTATGTCCTTTTCGACTGACAAAGCATTAGCTGAGATTACACTTATTGCTTGGAGTTTTCTTGATTTTCAGACTGTTCTGATTTCTTTGGGTTAGTCATCTAGTGACCTTTGCTACCTGAACTTGAGGCTGTAGATGGCAGTCCTGCCACTTGAACTTGTGTGCCAGGAACCTGCCAGTCCTGACCGCTAAAATTCTAGGAAATTGTCTTATAAACAAAATGCTTGTAACCTGATTTCTGGAATAGAAAATCAATTTGTTGCTTTACTGATTTGTCCTTCTCTCAGTGTTACTGTATCTGAAAAGACTAATTACAATCAGTTAACCCACCAACAAGTATTTTAAGAACCTCTAAAGGGTAGCTACTGTCTATAGACACTGGTAGTCAGTCATGAGGAAGTGCCGATACTGGAATGAGCAAGAGTTCCTACGAAGAAAACTCTAGTCTGGTGGTGATGATGACCACCAGTGGTGACCATGACCATCTGGGTATTGGTGGTAACTGTCAATCATTGGGCATCTTTCGTGTGTCGGTGTCAGGGATCTATCCGTGTCTAAAATTCACACTTTCTAATATGTTCCCCTCCTTGTAACTGCCATACTCTCTGTAGCTTACTTATGTCATGTCATTAGAAAGTAATAGCTATAGGGACACCAGAAATATAATGTTGGAAATGTAAATGAAATTTCTTCACCTCTCTAAGCTGCATTTTCCTGGGAAAAACCATACCTATGAGGAATCAAAAGATAGTTGTAAGGATCAAGAAAAAGGCCTATGCGAAGTGCCAGCTGCATGGAAGATATTTCATAAGTAGTGGTAATGTGACTGTGAAACTGAGGCCACATGGAGGCTCCCTCTTCACCCCAATTCCCGCCATCACACCAGAAAGATTTCAGACAAGTCACTCAGAGTAACAGGCATGATTTTATCAGAAGAAATAGGAAAGTGGAAAAGGGGATACTATCAATGCAGAGAGCGGGTTCTATCAGAGAAGAGAGAGACAGCTCACTCCTCCTGCACTCCAATTTTATTGGGAGTCCCAGAGAAGTTTCCAGAGAGTCCTGTCCTGACTTCTTGACACTCAGCTGACAACAGGAACGCATCAGACGTTCAAGTCTCCACTGCCATGACAACTCTAGGTCACGTTGGTTCATGCTGACCGGTTCTAATTGGAACCTGTTCCTATAGATTTTATGATTAGGAGGAATTATCCTTATCTCCCTAAGTTCTGGGATCTGGTCTGTGTAGGAGGTCACAAAAATCTCCCCCATTCAGGGTAACTCTTTTTATTATTTTTATTATTATTCTTTTAATTCTTTTTCTTATTATTTATTATTATTCTTATTCTTTTTATTCTTTTTATTCTTTTTTTATTTTTTATTCTTTTTATCAGCATTTTGGGTCTACATTTCTTTTGCAGATAACAAGCTGTTTGCTGAGGAATGTAACATATCCTGTGAATTTCAGCCTGACAGGGCTACAGGTATATTCTTTCCTTTCCTTTCCTTCCTTCCTTCCTTCCTTCCTTCCTTCCTTCCTTCCTTCCTTCCTTTCTTTCTCTTTCTTTCTTTCTTTCTTTCTTTCTTTCTTTCTTTCTTTCTTTCTTTCTTTCTTTCTTTCTTTCTTTCGAAAGCATGTTGGGGTCAGTACAGTGGGCTCAGTTTAACCTCATGTTTCTGCCACTCACAACTGCCTGTTCCTTATCAGTAGTTATTATTATTTCTATTATTGAACATAACATTGTCCCTTACCTTAATGTCTCAGTGACATACATAAGACTTTTAAGAGGAATATGATTGATGGTAACAAGTGATGGACAGAAACCAAAAACTAAGGGGAACCAAATACATAATATTGCTTGGTTAGCATGGCAAAAGGAACTTGGGTAGGTCATGAGGCCGTACACAGGGAACTATCTGGAAATCCATGCCCCTTGTTTCGGTGCATATGGTGTATTAGACAAGGTCTTGCAACATACTTTCTTTTATATTAGTTTGGGACTGTGTTAAAACTGATTTCCTGAGCTGTCTTTCCCTGGTCCATAGGTGGCTCTGTTAATGCTCCTGGGATAGACGGGGATGCACTGTTCTCTTCATTGGTCCTATAGGCACTAGCTCTGAAGGCTTCTCTTCTACAGAAGAGAGGCCGATTATGGTCCCAGGGATGCTCTCCTCAGTCTCAGCTTTGGGATTTGTGGATAGAAGATCCTAAAAAGTTGTGGTCTACTGAAGACTGCACTAGAGATCTAATTGATGAGAATCCTGTCCTCAGTGTCATCAGCTTCTCTTGTTCACATCAGAGAGCCCATAAAATGCTGCTCCATTTTGCAGCTCCAATTATTCCATCAAATCTCTGTACTTTCTTTGGCCTTTTAATTTGGAATAAATTTAAATCACATAACTGAAATCCTGCTTCTTCTAAAAGGTTCTACTTCTCCGTTTTCCCCCGTGGACTGTGCTAAATCTGAGAACAGCACTGGGCATCTGAACAAACCCCTTTTATGGAGACATCTGAACTGACTGCTGAAAAACATCTCGCAGGTGGCATTTATTTATTTATTTGTCATATAGGGTTGAAAAATGGATAATACGTGTTTACAATAAAGTTTTCAAATGGGATAAGAGGGTAAATAATGAAAAGGAAATCTGTAATTTCCCTTCCTATTTTTTTTTATAGCAGCTAGTGGCATGATACAATTTGATCTGAACACAAATGAAATTCGAAGTTTCATGTTATGACAGCATGAATGTCTTCTATTTTCTAATGCTGCTGGTTTTCAACTACGACTACACTGAATTTACTGACAAGAAGTGACGCCTGCATCTAAATATGGTTCTGGGACAACATCACAATATTTTACTTCAAGGGATTTTAATTGACTTTGCTTTCCATTCTAGAACCAGGCAGCACTTCATTTCATAAAATGCAATCAGTATTCCGTATTCTGATGAGCAGGGAAGAACAAATTGCTTTTACAGACAAAAAAAGGACTGGAAGAAAACAAGAACAAAAACTCAAAAGTGGATTGGCCATTTCAAAGTTTCTTTTCTTGCAAGCTGGGGACAGAGGGTGAGAACAATAGAAAAATAACTGTTTAGCATCAGGTTACTTCAGATTATCTTTTTGTGTGTGTGTGAAAGGATTAAGGCAGAGGGAACTTCATTATTATGCCAATTGAAACTGGCTTGTTTGGGAAATTTGGCTGTTATCTCTCTAATCCTTGTTCCTTAGAAGGTCACATAAACAGCTTAGTTTCAGCTTGTTGACTTGGAACTTTAGAATGAGTGACTCCATTTTGACTTCTAGCCTCATCTGTTGGGGCCTAGTGAGGGAGCCTAGTCCAAAACAATGGCCTCCTATAATTTTTATTTAACAATGTGATACCAACAATGACAACACACAGACCATGCAAAAGGAGAGTGTAAAGTTGGGTGGACCATGACATCCAACCCTTAGCCAGGCGCCCTCCACCCCATTTACCATTTTTAAGGCATCATGTGACTTGCTCCCTGAAGCACTGATTAGAGAACTTTGTGGTGAAATAAACATGGAAGTCAGACTCTACCTCCCAGAAGACTTTGGGAAACCTGTCTCCTGTGACCTCTGTGTTAGAAAAATTCATGAGTTTTCCAGCTTTGCAAAATTATTTAAAATATCATTTAAAGGGAAAAAAAAATGCCACCAGGACATCGGGAATTTCACCAATCCTCTCCCATTTCTCTAGCCCTACTGATATTCATTATTTCACAGCATAAAACTAAGAGTGGAAGAATCTATTTACATTGCTTATTCCTAAGTGTTTCTTCCAAATACCTGTTTCCGTTTTTCAAAAAAGCACTAAAAACAAATGAAAAAATAAAAATCCCCAAAGTCCAAGGAAAGCCTCAATAATCTGAAGCCCCCAGGCTGCTCTCAGATTTCTTCATAAGCCTAACCTCCTTGGTCTTCTCCTTTAGGCCCAGAGTAAGTACAAACCAAGTTCTTTTTTTTTTTTTTTTTGCTTTCTGTTTTCTTTTTCTTTCTGGTGCTGGGGATGGAATGTAGGGCCTCACGCATGCCAGGCAAGTACTCTACCTCTGAGCCACACCCCAGCCCCTTTTTGTGTTTCATCCCCCTAGTGTTGAGTACTTGGGTCAATATGGTCATTGGAAGTTCAATCACGCACCTCTTAAAGATATCATTTCTGAGTTAACATATTTTGCACACAGATCATAAATAATAAATTTTGCACCTACACATCTTGCCTTCTTTATCTTCCATAAATTTTCCAGGGTTAGAAATTGTTTTCCAGTAGAGCTAACAAACCAACACAGGAGGAATGAATCTAATCTCAGCTTGGGAACTAGGGTTTCATCCATAGAATTAAATGAAATGTTTAATCATGTATTTAATAATTTCTGTTTCGACAACTATTTTACAATGGTAAATCAACAGCACTGTACGTATTTGTCAGATCAGTTTGTTTTTCCAATTCTTCATCACTCTCTATAACCTACTTCTTTTTGCTCTATTAAATTTCCAAATTTACTTAAATTATGTATCTCTCAACTTAGACACAGTAAATGACATGTGCTGGAGCATCTTTCTCCTTAGCAGTATGTCATCCTTCTACGTTTCTTGAAGTCGGGCTCTGTGCCTTACTTTATATCCCACTTGGCTGCCCCTCACGTGGTTTGAATAAACGATGCCCGAGCCAGCAGGTAGATGAATGAGAATAGCACTATGAACTTTGAACTTGACATATGAAATTAAAGTTTCAAAAATTTAGGAAGGTCAAAGGAACATGTCAGACCTCAAAGATAATCAAAAAAGATTAAAACAGCAGCTGAGAGATTATGTAAGCAGATTTCTTAGAAAAGCAAAGACCATCACAAATCATTTAAAGTTTCTAGTACTTTCTTTTTTAAGGTAGAGGACTAAAACCATATAGCACTGCTTTCCAGAATTTTCAGCTGGGAAAATTAGTCTACCTTTAAACATGTTTGGAATATTTGAGTTATCCATCTGCCTCCTTTGCTACTTATTGAGAAGGATTATGTTCAGGGTCATTAGAAAAGTAATTCTCTCTTGATTTTTTTTTGAGAAAATCCCAGATGTGACCTGCACATTGATAACAGAGAATGTAGTTTGCCAGCAAGAGCCGAATTAGATTTTGGTTGTATTTTTTAAGTAGGGTTGCTCTCCTTTTTTCCCTTTTTCAAGGACAAATTCAAATTTCTTTCCTCCTGTTCACGACAGTTATTCTGATGGGAAACTCCACTAGAATAAAAATATTTTGAGGTGGTTAAAAAAAATCCAATTGACAAATATTTTTTAGGAATCCACTTGTGAGATCAAAGTATCCAATTCAACTCAGAGACCTTACACCTGAGGATGCAGTACAGACCCCTTAATCTTGTGCTCCAGAATAGTACATGAGAGGAGCTGAGTGATTATGCAAATCAGATGCTATCAATTAAGTCACTTTATTAAAATGACCAGTTCTTAAGTGGAATTTAATCCTTTGAACCCTGGCATCATTTAAACACTAGACAGCATAATCCAATGGTACAAACTGTCAATCATGTACCACATTGCGTCTATTAATGTCACCTGGATAACACTTTGCTCTGAAGTAATAACAATAAATTTCAATTTGTTAATACAGATGATGGGCCTTATGTATTAAAGTAATTTGAAAGAGAGAGAAGGAAATTATTATGAAATATATGTAGTCACATAAATTTGCATTTTGACCAAACACTGGTCTCTGCATGGGACCTGAAGTCAATGTTAATAATAAGTTGTCTTTAGCTTGAGTACAACTTGTGAGGCAAAAATGTTTTGTCCCGGAGAAAAAACCTTTTGCCCAAGTTCTGAAATAACTTCCAAAATAAATATCAGAACACCCACCACAGAAACAAGAGGTGATGATATTTAGGCTTAAAATCCTTTTCTTCTAAAGTATTTGGTACAATACAAGAAAACACCTTCATGTTTGAGACTTTAGAAAGAAATACACATATTCAGGAAAACTGGAAGAACTGGCTAAAATTGGAAATAGTCAGGTTGGACTGGTGGAACTATGGAAGGGTTCTCCCTTCCCCAAATTTTACAAATTGTTATAATAAAAAGAAAATGGCTCAGATGTGGTTTTAGTCTAGGGTTTGATTGATCGAGTTGGGAGTACTGTGGGGCACTTCTTTTTTCTCTAAAATGGTCTAGTGTTTGCAGAAGCTGTTTTGAGTTTTTATTAAGACCTGGAGGAAAAGAAGAGAGATATATACGTGTGTGTGCTTTTGTGTGAGTATGTGCAGTTATTTCTTATAAAGCTGCCCTTTTTTTTTGCTGCGTGAAGGAGGATATTTTCTTTGTACACAATCTTTCTCTCCTTTGCCCACTTTCTGGGACAACTTGCTGGAAGAAGTCTCAAGTCAATAAAGACCTTCAGGTCATAAATGAATATTTCCTTGTTCTGTGTTGTTATCTCCAGATTTGTAAAAGCAATGTCATAGTCTGCAGAAATATGCACGATTACTACACACTTCAACAAACTTTCCATTACATATTAGCAGGTTAAGGTAATTTTCGAGTCACTTGCAAAATTAAATAAAAAGATAATACTTTGTTTTTGTATAAGGAGTCTTCTACAAATAGTCATTCTAGGATAATAAATTGTGACTTTAAATTTAAAAATAAAATTGGGAGATATTGAAAAGTGCATAAAATAGGGAAATATGAATTCAAATTCTGATTTAGCTCCTTGGTCTAAGCAGGTTTTAGCCTCAGTGTCCCTTTCTGTGCAATGGCCATAAGATTCTTTGACCTGAAAGATGGATGTGAAAATGCTCTAGAAGGGACTGGCTGCTGTTGATGGTTTGGTCACTCTGAGTATCATTTTGTTGTTGCCTTCTCCGCAAACCACAATGGAAATCTTCAGCTCTTCTCTCCAAGAGCAGGCTATGCTCACCAAGCCCCACCTCCTGTGATTAGAGCTTCCTTCAGTTCATTTCCTAGCTGAGAAAAGGACATTTCATCCTGTCTAGTCCTGGCTTTCACAGACATGGATCTCATGCAATCAGAGACCCCTTAAACTGCCCAGAGATGTCAATTCTAAGTGACTCATGACGCTTGTTGAAGCCAGAGGGACCATTCAGAGCCACTGTCACAGGCACTGAGTGTTTCCAGACGAGTGTACCTTGCTGGCACTCAACCACTGTCTTGTAATCGAATTCCACCCACGACAGCTTCTCTGGCCAATCTTGAGTATACTGTCATTCCTGGAAGGCAGGAAGTCTGCAAGGACCGTCCTAAATCTTTACTGCCTTTGGCAAGATCTTGAAACAAGCCATGGCAAAGGGCAGAAATAGTAGAAAATGAACCCTTGGCCAACTTGGGAAATACGTGAACTTCACGACACGCAGTTGTTTCCACAAATTAGCTTCTTTATAGTCTGTCTTTTTAATTCTCCAATATTTATGCTTCAGCACTTTGATACGATTTTGTGGTGGTTGTTCACAATGAAAGGTAAAGATTTCGGGGTGTGTCTCATTCCTTCAAGAATATAGCAATGGACAGAGGAGAAATTCTAGCAGCCTCTGAAATATCAGGCGAGGAGCTGGAAGGCAGATTTTCACTGGTGGGCAGTGTGGGAGCTGGGGGGGAAGGGAACAAGTGTGCAGACTGGATGAGACACCTTCAGGGGACCATGAATAGGAGCCAGAGAAGAACTGTTTATATTTAAAGACAGAAATGAAACAAGGAGCAAAATAGTTGGATGGATATTGGGTTGAGGGCTGGGACTGCGTTCTTTCTGAACTTGGGACAGTGTTACAGTCATGATTGGATTTATGGGAATGAGAGAGAGGGGTGATGTGTTATTCCCATGGAACATGGGCAAAACAGGTCCCTTTCCTGGCTGCACAAAACATATACTATCAGCTTTACAATCACCCAAGTTGATCATGATTTTACAATGTGAGTGGTAGACAGAAAAACTGTTGTTTCTAGAATCTATCTGGGATTTTTCAGTTCTTGGTCTTTACCCAGGGTGGGCTTTTGTCAGGAAGAATTGGGATTGATTTATTTATTTACAGTACTGGGGACTGAACTCAGGGGTACTCTACCATTGAGCTACATCCTCAGCCTTTTTGTTTATTTTTTTTTATTTTGAAATGGGCTCTCACTAAGTTGCAAGGCTGGTCTTGAACTTGCAGTCCTTCTGCCTCAGCCTCCTAAGTTGTTGGGATTATAGGCATGTGCCGTGGAGACCCGCTGAGAATGAGGAACTCTTAAGAGTAGCCGTGGATACCTGGAAAAGCCTTAGCATTGAGCGCCTCAGGGATTTTAGAAATGGAAAGATATCCGCCAAAAAAATACTTCTTTGGTGAGGCCAAGAAGCAAGGGTTTGGGATCAGAGTGGCTGCTGCCTTCCGCTGCTAGAAGAGAAAGCAAGAAGCTGTTCATCAGAGTGGAGCTACAAAGTTTATAAGATGAATTTCAGATCATCCCAAAGCCCTCAGATGGAAGACATTTCATTGGTTTGGCAATCTGGAAGTTTCTGTTTCATCTCACCTTTCACAGAAGAATCTAGTCTTGCTGTGTTCAAAACGATGACTGCTAGGCACATGTGGCAATTGAGCCCTTGGGATGTGCCTAGTCCAACTTGTGATTTGCTGTAGGTAGAAATTATACACTGAGTCTTGAAGACTTAATATGAAAGCAAATGTGAAATATCTTATTAATAATGTTCAAATATTGATTACTGGTGAAATGGTGGTATTCTGGCTATCGTGGGTTAGAATAAAAGGCCTCATTAAAATTAATTCCTCTTTCTTTTATCTTTTCTTAGAGGTGGTGCCTCACCATATACTTCATTGGACAGTGCTGGTCTAATCAGACAAGCATCACCTTCTCCATTTCGCTTCTTCTGTAGCAATGTGCACCGTGGCAACAAGACTTAGAGTATCAGGCATGGGAGAGACGTACCACTGGGTCCTGTTTTCGTTTCAGTGTGCTGCATCTTCCTCCCTTCAACAACCTAAGACAGAGTGAAAAAGTCATCCTGTGACCTGTCCCGACCTGGGCTTCCACAGCCGCTTCCTTGAAGTCACAGTAGACAGAGGGACGTGTGCTGCGCTCCTCTCCACTCCCCTGAGCTCTTCATCAGCCTGGCTTCCCAGGCACTTGCGTGTTGAGAATTGTTCCTGCCAGTTCTGCCTTTTGCAGATGTAGCTTTGGGAAAGGACCTGCAACTGTTCTCAGGGCACCAGGGAAAAAGGCGGCATCGGGCCAGGATTTTTTTTTTCCCTCTTCCAAATACAGTATTTACAAAGGCAGCTGCGGAGCCCGCGCTTCCCGTCAGCACAGTGCCACACACTTGCCACCTCTGTTCTCCCTGAAACTAGAAGAAGGCTCTCCCTGGGGAATCTGCATTTTTAGATAGATTTCTTTAAAGCCCCCAAAGCCTGCAGTATGCAAAATAGAAAAAAAAAAAAAGCCACTAATGAGGTAATTTTAAACCTGACAGCAGAGCAAGGACGATTTCACCCCTGCTCCCTCTCTTTGCCAAGTCAGCCCCAGGAAATGTCTTTCGTTCCTTTTAAGAGGAGCTAGCTGGCGCCGTGTTGCACGCTTGCTTGTGATCCCAGAGGCTCTGGAGGCTGAGACAGGAGGATTGAGTGTTCAAAGCCAGCCTAAGCAAAAGCGAGGCGCTAAGCAACTCAGTGAGACCCTGTCTCTAAATAAAATACAAAATAGGGCTGGGGATGTGGCTTAGTGGTTGAGTGCCCCTGAGTTCAATCCCTTGTACCCAGCCCCACCACACAAAGAAAAGAGAAGCTAATGGAATTCAGAGATGAATTCTAAAGATGTGGAGGGGCTTGGATTGAGGGAGAAATGAATGAGATCATTACAGTAATTTGCACTTATAAAGTCCTTTTTTGGCCTTGTCCTAAACATGAACTTAGTCTTCCTAATAGTTCTGAGGGGTGAGAACAGTTGTCACTTCTATTTTGCAGCAGTATAAACTGAGGCAAGGAGTTGTGACATCAGGTTACTTTAAGTCACGAGTCAAGAAACGTAAAGACTGCCCATGGCCTAATTCCAGAGCAGCACGTGAATCACTTCTCTAAACCTCTGTATTCTGTCTCCCACCTGTGAAGGTGCTGCAGGAGAGATGAGCACGCTGGGGTTGGCTTCATGTGTGCGTTCACATCAGCAGATTTAATCTTCCCTCATAAGTTCCAGAACTTTATGGGCCTGAAGACATTTTTGTAGCCTGTGAAATATTCATGATCCTTGCTACACTTGATGTAAGGGCTGAGTGCCTTACCCTCCCCCAGGGTTGATGGACACATATTGGGTAGCAAATAACTTCCTGTAGATGATGTTTAAAACTTCCAGATATTGCGACCCACTAAAATGGAAGTTCTTGAGGAAGGGGAAATTTCTTATGTGTCTTTGTGTTCCCAGTTCCCATGATGCTGTCTGGCATGTCGTGAGTCATTATTAACTACAAGTAACTCTTCCCTCTAAGTCACACTTGAGTAGAATGAATTACAATAAAGACCAGAAAAATTAATATCATCCCTTTCCCAAAGAACAAAGGGAACAGTTACTCACTAGAAGTCATATTATTTATTATCTCTTATATAATCTTATAATTCTTTTCACCCCAAAACTTTAATTACCAATGGGCAAATGCTTCTCTAATTATTTGGACATAATTCCTATGTCACTGTCAAATTACTGGACTTGTGAATTTTAACAAGAATAACTATAAGCAAGAAAACAAACTAAATAAAGCAAACATTGCTATTTAACAGGCCTTCTTGGATTAAAAAGAAATATTTTTGGTAACTGATAATTTCAGAGAACCTATTATATTCTATTCATTGCATTTTTCCCTCCTCAAAAAAGTATAAAACAAATGTTCATTTTTTTATGAGTCAAAATTACAACATGTATAAATAATTGGTTTTCAATGATGCATGCAAATAATATCAGAATTTGTTTTAAATGTAGATGCAATTGTGGATATAATTACAGAGTGTGCAGTTCAACACCCTCTAGCTCATTAATATATATGGGCCCTCTAATGGATGTTCATCATTCCTTGGGAATCAAATTTGGCAGTTCAGATCCAAAAAAGATCATTCATTTGGTTTTCAAATAGATAATAGTCTCAAAAGCAAATCAATAGCTATATCCAAATCAATCGCAACATTTAGAATTACAAGGTCCACTCAAAACTCAAACCCCAATTTGATGACTATTGAGAAAGATTTAAATTTCTTTAAATCTTTTCTTTAATTCTTTACAGGGACTTAAAGTGTGCTATATAAAACCTGCCTCTTCTTGTTTGACTCTCCCCTTTCTATTCTGGTGGGTAATAGTAAAAAGGAGTGTATCAATTCTAGTTTTAGTGGTTAGGGATGGGTGAGAAAAGTGGCTTCCTGTATTTATATAACTCCCGTATGTTTGTGTGGATCTACTTTCAACCATTCCTGGATCCGTGCAAAATTTAGAGTGACATCTCAGTTTTGCAAATTTTGCAAACTTTGGCTTACTCCCATGTGCAGTTCGAAACTACATTTAAAATTTTGTGACTTTGTGCCATTTCCTCTAGAGCATTCCTATTTGGGTGACCTGCCAATAAAAGGGAGGAAGCAGATCCTTTCAAACTCTATGAAGCTAAGGAGGATGACTCCAAGAAGGTAGCTTTGGCATTGAAGGTGCACAGACTCAAAGCCCTTAGGCTTCACCTGCCATCTTTGTTCGAACTTCCTCTGCTGTAACCATCCTGTTCCAACCCCTAAACTAATATAATGCAGAATCTGATCTTAAAGTTGGAAGAGGAATTTGTCAGGTGGAGAAAGCCAGGGGTGGGGAAGGTGTTGTAAAGAATTTGAAGAACCTGTGACAAAATTCAGAGGCTGGATAGAGATGGCATCTATGAAGGGTTGAGAGTAGGTTGGAAATGATGGCACCACTTGCCAGGAAGGTGGGGCTGGAGTAGCCAGCAAAGACGAAACCCTGCAGATAGCCATGACATGTACAGCCATATGCAGATCAATGTCAACACCTGCGAGAGCAAGGCCCAACTAAAACCTCAAACCTAATTTGATTAGTTCTCAGAAATGTTAATTACAAGGATCTAAACTGCATTATGAAAAGCTTACTTCTTTTCATCGGACCCTTGCCCCTTCTCTTTTGGTAGCTACAGTAGACAAAAGGGGCATTTTGGGATTGGCTTAAACTTTATTCTGAAAATCTATTAATATTTTTCAAAGATGAGGACAACAGAATTCAATGTCAAGTTTAGAAAAATACCAAACCAATCCTAAAGCTGTAGTATTGGAGAGAGAGGGGGGGAGGGGGTAGATGGATAAATCCTCAAGATGCAGCATTAGCAGGAGACGCAGCTGAAGACAGGAAATGAATTCGGGATGACACTCAAGTGTCCTGCCAGGTAACTTAAGATGATGATGCCATTGATCAAAATAGGCATCATTAGGTATTATAGTTGCAAGCAAGAGCAAATATGGGAGGGGAATGGAAAATTTTCAAAAGAGAATGTAGTTTACAGAGATTTTCCTGTAGTGTGCATCTCCCTAACATGCAGAGCTGAGAGGAAAAACAGCAATGTCATCATCAAAAACAACAAAGGACATCCAGCCTCAGCCTCCAGAGATTTGGATTTAATTGAATGGGGCGGGACCAAGCCTTACGTGTTTCGATTTGTTTGCTTTTTTATTGTAGAAAAAAAATTATAATGAGATCTTAGCAAGTTGTCAAGTGTAGAGTATTGATAACTCTATGCACATTGTTACACGTGTCTGTTTTGCAGAGCGCTAGAACTTTTTCATCTCATGTGACTGAAACTCTCTACTACTGAACAACAACCCCCCCATTTCCTGCACCCCCAACCCCTGACAGCCATCATTCTGTTTTCTGCTTCTCTTGAGTTTGAATACTTTACAGAGCTCATGTATATGGACTCACATGGTATTTGTCTTTTTGTCTCTGGCTTGCTTTATTTAGCCTTATGTCCTCAGGGTATTATCTTACTTAGCCTTATGAAGTCATGTGTCAAGACTTGCTTCTTTTTTTTAAGGCTGAATAATAAATAGCCAATTGCGTGTATATACCACATTTTCTTTTTCTTTTTCTTTTTTGGTACTAGGGATTGAACCCAGGGGTGCTTTACCACTGAGCCACATTCCTAGCCCTTTTTATATTTTATTTAGAGATGGTCATGCTAAGTTGCTTAGTTCCTCACTGAGTTGCTGAGGCTAGCCTCAAACTTGAGATCCTCCTGCCTTAGCCTCTTGGGTGGCTGGGATTACAGGTGTGCACCACCTTGCCTGGCTCCCTTTGTCCATTTTTAAACTGAGTTATTTGGCTTTTTGCCATTAGATTACATGAGTTTTATGTGTTTTGGGTATTAACCCCTTGTCTTAATATGTGATTTGCAAATATGTTCTCCCATCCTATAGGTTACCTTTCCACTCCACTGACTGCTTTGTTTATCAGGCAGAAGCTTTTTGGTTTCATGGAGCTCCACTTGCTATTCTTGCTGTTGTTTGTACCTTTGGGGTTATGCCCAAGAAAGCATATGAATTTAGGTGTTTTCCTAAAGCTCCCCTAGATGACTCTAATGTGCAGTCAGGGATGAGAACTACTGCTTTAAATCATACTTTTATAGCCTAATACCAGAGGTTCCATTGGGACATGCAAGTTTTCTTGGTCAAACGGGCCAGCAGCCAACCAAATTTACCGAAAGCAAATTTGGCATGGTAACCCTGGTGGAAGAATGTGTCAAGATTTCTGGATGGGATAAGGGTGAAGGAGGGAAAGCGCTTTGGAAGAGCATATTCGATATTGTTATAAAACTTTATTTCCAAGTAGAATTGTTTCTCATGATTTAAGCTACAAAAAGTAAAAACAAAATCTTGACTCCTAAGATCATCAGTGATTCTAAAGTCAGAGAGCCTGTCCGGTATGTGTGTATGTGCAATATTCAAATGTCAGGAGATGGTATCAACACTTAAGTATTGTTAAATGGATTTAAAGTTTAGGAAATCAGGTCTAGAGAGTTCCTGATGTGGTAAATATATTCATTCATTCATGAAATATTTATGAGTGTCTTCTAGGTGGCAGTACCTTTGCTGGCCCTCCAGCTATATTATTTATTTCCAAGGTAGCTGGTAGCCTTGTGAGTTAAGCATTATTTTGAAGTGAAAAGGTGTGGCAAAGGAAGGTACAACCGGCCACACAGTTGAGAAGGAGCTAGAATGTCAGCTCTGTGAGAGCAGAGGTCTTTGTCCTGTCTCCTGCTGTGTGCCCAGTCCCAGGACCTGGCTGGCCCATTGTAAGCACCTACATACATTGTAGAAGCATTCTACATACATTGTAGAAGTGGCGAGTTGGAGACTGGCTGCAATTCTGTCTGCCATGTTGGGATTTGCTCTTTTCCCGCATAGCTAGAGGCTATCCACTCCAGCTTTGTCTTCCCCTCTTACTTCCGAGGAGGCTGCGTCCTGCACAGTGTTGCATGGCCAAATTTTCATTCTGTGAAGCTGTTAAGGGCTGTACCCAACTGGGCTCTGAATGTATCGTGAGAGGGGGTGGAAGTGGGGCTTATTCGTCCAGGAAATAGCCATTCACAAACCAAACTCTGGTTGATCTGGAAGAATAGATGAGGACAATAACCACAGTGTGTCTGTCCATCGACCAGGAAGCTTAATATAAGTTAAACCAAATAGTATGTAACAAAATATCCTGTTGTGGTAATGAGAAAGTAGCAATCTTAAGTATACACGTGAAGATATGTATAGTATACCCTCTATTAACAAGGCTGTTGTAACTTCATTCTTTATTTTGCATTTTTTGCTTGTATTTAACAATCTGTCAATGACACTGTCTCCAACATGTGCCTGACAAAAGAAAACAGCAACAACCTTGACTTCTTCCTACAGTGTAAGTGGGAAGACTTCCAGGAAAGAAGAAATGGAACACACTTAGTGTTTTCTATAATTTTTATTTTACCATTTCAGAGCACTCAGATAAGGACTTGGGAAATCTTCATGTCCCTCTCTTAACGAAGCCACAGCAAGCACTTACTGTTGCTTCCACTTCCCACACACAAACTTTCTAATTATAAAAGGACCTTTTCAGACTTATTCAGGGCATATAATCTTATTTGCAGCTCCTAATTGGAGGGCTGTGTTTGTTGGAAAGAACAGAAGTCTTCAGTCATTTAGAATAAAGCTGGCTCATCAACCCCTGTGGGAAGCAAAGAACTATTTATTTTATCCGTTAATCCCAAATACAAACACAATAAAGCTGTCTTTTCTAATAGTGACCTATTTCATGTTAAATTGGGATAAAGCTAGCTTTGCTCAATAGGACTATTGTGGCCAACAAGAAAAGTCAATCTTATTACGATTCCCATTGAATACCTTCCAATAACTTATCTTTTAAAGCGCTGAACCCAAACCCCAGTTGAATTCTCTATGTTGTCTGACACAAAATGCAAATCTGGAAGGGAAATAACCTCAACTAGTTAGCCCCATCTAGTGGCAGGGAAGTAAATTGCTGGTCAAAAACCTGGTCTATCATTATTCCCTATCTTTAATTTTTAAAATTCTTCTATTTGTGTCCAAACCCTTATGCTTTAGTTTTTCTCTGTTTTTTGCCCATACTTTCATTTCCAAAAATGGGTAGTTTTTCTTAACCACACAAATTTCCTCATGACAACTTCAATCTTAAGACTTAAAAAAGACACATTGCTTAAAATTGCCAGGTTTCCCCCTTGACAGTCGAATTTTAAAATGTGGGCAGCCATATTCTTTGAATAGCATTATGTAACGCTCATAGATTAAACTGTGTTTGATGTGAATAATATTATTTACACATCAGTTTTATTTTACCAAAAGACTCTAACGATTTTTTTATTTATAAGAGCTTTACAGGAGCAAGACTGAGTCATAGAAAGGTCCAATGACACCTCTAAAGGCATTAGAGATTCCAAACTCTGATTTTTTGAGCAACGTCTACATTGGATAATCACTCTGGTTCTGAGGTGGTTTTCTTTAGCTGACTACAGTAGAAGTCAAGTGCGACGCGTCTGCATTCCAGGCTCCCACATTTCTTGACTCCGATTCTCACCATAATAAACATGTCAAAAACTGAACAACAGCAGGAATCAACCCCAGTCCTGCATGGGAGATGCTTGTGCTAATGAGTCTGCCTGAAAAATGCAAACCTTCTTTGTTCCTACAAAGAAACAAGTTGATAATAGCTATATGCCATTTTAAAACGAAGTAGAACTTATTCCTCAATTATCTACACTTGAGTTAACTTTCAAAATAGCTTTCCATTGGCCTATGTGTTCACATCCCAAAAGCAGACATAGGTATGGAGAGGTATCTGGATTATGGAGGAAAGAACAAAGAACTCAAGGTCAAGTCCTAACTCTGCCCTTCCCTGTCAGCAGGGCTTTGGGAATTCATACCTCCCAGCAGCAGTGCACTGAACTCAGACGAGGGAGCTGAGAATCCCTGCCTCTCTACCTTCCCGCTGTCAGACTTTAGACCTGTTGCTTCTTGAAGCCTTGACTTCTTCAAGGGGTTCAGGATAGTTCCTTCACAGAGTTGTTACAAAGGTTGATTGATTGAATGAAGTGTGTGAAGTGCTTAGCTCAGGGCCTGGCACATAATAAAGCACTCAGTAAATATTGCTGTCACTTAGGCAATGAAGGGACCTGCACCACACCTTGAGATTGATGAGAAGATGGATGGCATATGGGAAATGTCAGTCACCTCTGAGTCAGCAAACCCAGCTGCACCCTCCAAGAAGGCATCTCCCGCCCCACAAGAAAAAGAAGACAGGTGGTTACAGGTAGACAACATGAGGCTTTTATAGTTCAGCACAATCTTTCTGGGCTGAATGGAATATTTGTATTCTAATGATTTGCGCTGTTCGCTTACATTCTTTTTTTTTTTTTTTTGTGCTGCGAAATGAACCCAGGGACACTCAACACTGAGCCACATCCCCAGATTTTTAAAATATTTTATTTATAGAGAGGGTATCACTGAGTTGCCTAGGGCTTCGTTAAATTGCTGAGCCTGGCTTTGAACCCACAATCCTCCTGCCTCAGCCTCCTGAGGCGCTGGGATTACAGGAGTGTGCCACCGCGCCTGGCTGTTAGTTTACATTCTATTTGAGATCGTAAATTTCTGGAAAGAAGAGAATGATGAACCGGAAGGGAGGTTGTACAATTTCATTTTCTCCTTTTGTTGAGGAAAAATCCTCAGAGCTCTTTGCACACTTGAGATTAACTTGAGAATTTTAAATTATTCATTTAGTGTCCACCTTTGCTTCTGGGTAGTTAAGTCTCATGTAGTTGGGAGTTGGATCTCTTTGACCCACACCATATGCACAGATGTGGCTCAGTGACCAGAAGTACATAGTAGAGGGCCCAGCACCTTGTCTGCATAAGGTCATTGCTGACAAGGTCAGAGATGCCATGTGGCAAAGTAGGAAGTGAATATGGGCTGTACAGGGAGCAAAGGCTGGTACAAACTGGCCCTCTCTGGCTTGCTTCCTCTGTGAGATTGGGCAAGTCACTTAACCTCTCCAAGCCTCAGTTTCCTTATCTATAAAATTAGATACAATGATAGAAGCTATTTCATAGGGTTATTGTAAAAATTAATGTAATAATTTATGGAAATTGCCTAGAAAACTATAATTGTATAAATTTACCTAAATGACCAAGATGAAAATTAGAGAGTGTTCTGAAACTAGAACCCTACCTAGATCTTGCTCTTCATTTTTCTTTCAACATATCCCCCGGCCTCTTTGCCCAAATCACTTTTCTCAAACCATTCAATCTAACTAGATAAAAATAGCAACACAAAATAAAGTTTTGGGTGATTGGCTCTGAGGCACTCTGAGTCTAGCAGGAAGTCTCAGGAACTCACTGGAAGGGTGGGAAGGGGCTTATTATTGCCAGTCACCTCCTAAAGTCAAAAGAACAGCTGAACAGAGTATTTCATTGTTTGTTCTAACAGCTGGTCCTTAAGGGTTTGACTATCAGACACAGGCCTGCTGGATTATGAACACGGCATATTTAAAAATATCTCTGCAACTCACTCCTAGATGCCTTTTAGCAGTTGAACTCACTGTTAGCCTCCTGGAAGATTAGATGTCAGGATAATTAGCTCTCTGCCACACGGACCATCTATTTTTCAAATCTCATTCTCCTTTTTCCCTATGTCTCTTAGTTGACACAATTCATTATTACTTGATGCCTGAGTGTTTCAATTTCTTTTCAGCCTACTCATAAACCATCTCCTTCTTGTGACTTATCACACTTAACACTCAATTCATACTATTAACTTTGGTGTTTTATTTTACAATTCAGTTTGTATCCAAATATCAGAGAAAACCAAGAGCAAGTTAGACAGGTAAGCCAGATATGGGAGTCTTATCTATAATAACCCACTCTCCCATCTACCCTTGGTTTTCAAAATCCCATGTGCCGTGGAGGCGGTGAAGCGCACATTCCTCCATTTTCTTTCAGGACTTGAGGTCCATGCATTTCTCCTCTCACTGTCTAACGTAGGGTCTGTGAGCTTTCCCATTTCATGATTCTATACGACCTGGGCTTGGCCTTATGCAATTTGGTAATAGCTTTTTCTTTTCTATCATAAATGGAGCCATTGAAAAGTGAGACTAGAAAAGAATAAGATGGAACAGGGAATTAGCCAAAGGAACCGTACAATTATAGAAATTTCTGGCTGGAAGAACTCTGAAAGGCTCTCTGTCCACCGCTCTGCACTTTGGCCCAACTCCACCCCAATCTAGCAGGTAATCACAGCTCCTATTTCAAAAGAATCCATGGGGCACTATGCCTCTGGCCTGCATATAAGAAAGCTCTTCATTTATGCAGCTTGATACCCTCTCTTTGTTTTCAGAAACAGGAGTTGGTTAGTTACACGTTCCCCAGAAATGCAGATGTGCAAAAGGCAGAAGGCGAGAAGGCTTCACCTCCCAGCTTCCTTCCTGCCTATGGCCTGCAGAATCTGCTCTCCAGCTTCTCAGAGTGTCACTACAGTTTGATTAATTGTGGAAATTCCACCATTTCCTGAAAACAGTCTTGAACGGAACCAGCATTTAAAGTAGAAGGTGCTTTCCTTTGCCAGCCTCATCGCACAGTTTCTCAGGTGCTGACTACTTCCACACCCTGTCCACCCTCACACCCAGAAAAGATGGGGCAAAACCAAAGACCTGTCTTAGCATTGTGCTGAGTTCCATCCCAAACCTGGGCTCTTTTCAAAACTCTAAGGAAGGGCTTGGGTCCTATAGGCCAGGAGTTTTCTAAAACTTTTTCAGACCCAAGTATTGTCCCCCTGGAAGAGGCAGAAATTTCCCCACCCCATTCCCACCTGCGACCCTGCACAGAGTCCCTTAATTTTTTTTAATGCTAAGCATGACTTGACAGTCACTGAACTATTTTCAATGTTCATCCTAATTTCTGGAAATCAGAAATCAGTCTATGCAAATTCCAGTGGACCGGCAACATGTGTAACACGTAACACTAGTTCTGAGGTCAGTCTGACCTTGGTCTGAAGTTCCACTATTTCACTTACTATTGAATGACTTTGGTCAAGGGGCTTAACCTCTAAGCCTCAGGGTTTTTTAAATGGAGATACTCTAGACTTCAAGGTTTGGTAAAAGGATTGAAGGGAGAGTTGGCATCTGTAAGGTACCAGTGCAGGGCCTGGCAGGCACTAATGGTTTCCAACACATTCAACTCTCTCACCCACTGGCTAGAGGGTCAGAGCCAGGACATGGTGAGCATTCTTTGGCTTCATCAGTTAAACTGAGCTGTTTCAGTAGCAATTCACTGGAACTGTTCATAACAGAAATAGTAACTATAATTACAAGGGTCTCTGCTGTGTGCCCAGGATTGAGCTGTTACTAAGGACAGAAAGCCTGTAAGACACGTGGCTATAAGCCCCTGTGCTTGCGGGGCTCACAACACAGAAGCTACAGAAGCAGCTGTGGGCCCTTTCATGGAAATCTAAGCCTACGGTCATATCAGGGCTGGATTAAGATTTTAGAGGACCTAAGCACTAAGAAGATTATGGTGCCACTTTCCTCACATATAATTAAAAATAAAATAGTACTAAACTATAATTATGTATAGAGAATAGAAGAATGTTCTGATATTTTTCCCACAGTGATGACAGTCTCGGTACTTTTTTGAAATATCAATTGAATTTTTTTTCCAAAATGTTTTTAAATGAGTCTTCGTTTTGTAGGTAATCAGTAAGCTTATAGGGTAATCCATCTCTGGCCCCCATCACATGACTCCAAGAGCTCTTCTCAGGTTCAGTGAATGATCAGAAGGTGGGCAAGAGTGGAGAACCTGGGGGTCTTGATAATTCACAAACTACTTGGCAAATCCACAAAAAATGGGAAAGTCATTGTCTATTTTAAGGCAAGATCAAATCCCCTTCATAAACAGTAAATGGAATTTCTTTCCAAATATATGATATGTTTTCCTATGGAATAGACTTTTACTACCCTTTTCACAAATGGGATAAAAGCATGTTCAGATGAGCAAGTTTTAGAGCCCATTATATAGTATGTCTTAGAGGATTTCTCACTGCTGAGTGTGCATGCTCTGGTCAGCCTTTTTGGTGCTATGACCAAAAGACCTGACAAGATCAATCTTAGATCAGGAAAAGTTATTTGGTGTTTATGGTTTCAGAGGTCTCAGTCCAAAAACAGTCTGCTCCATTGCTCTGGACCCGAGGTGAGGCAGAACATCATGGCAGAAGGGTGTGTGGTGAAGGAAAGCAGCTCGGGACTGGCTACGAGCAAGCAGAGGGAGAGCTCCCCTAACCGGGCGCAAAATGTAACTCCTAAAGGCATGTTCCCAGTGACCCACCTCCTCTAGCTACATTCCATCTTCCTACTATGACCACCCTGTTAATCCCTATGAGGGGGTTAATGCACTGATGAGGTAGGTTAAGGCTCTCACAATTCAGCTATTTCACTTCCAGACTTTCTTACATTGTCTCACACATGAGCTTTTGGGGGACACCTCACATCCAAACTGTAACACCTTATTATGGATACAAATTACCAAGAACAATGGTGGCAAGAAACATTTATCAGAGCACAAAGGCACTTCTGCTTTCTTGGTTTCCTTTCCTTTCCTTTCTTTTCTCTTTTCCTTTCCTCTTTCTTTCTCCATCTTCCTTTCCTCTCCATGCTTTCTTTCTTTCTTTCCAGTGCTGGAGGTGGAACCCAGGACTTTATGCATGCTAGGGAAGAGATCTATCACTGAGTTACATCCCCAGAATGGCGTGTCCCTTTCTTTAATGGAGGCTGTTCTCTCTGAAGGACACAGTCCAGCTCCAAGGCAAGGTTAGCAGCCCCTGGTGAAGCTTATCCAGGCTCTAGCTGACAACCTCTCACCCTCGAAGCCACTCACCTTTATACTGCAAATCAAAAAGATAAGCACAAGGAAAGGCCCAGGAACTAACAGGGAACTTTCTCAAGCATAGATGAAAACAATTTACACAGCCACTGTAAATAGTTAATAAAATCCATTTTACAGTCCATCTACTTAGATTTCCATTACATCCTGTTCTGTTTCAAACATGCATTTTTCTTTTTGGATTGTTAGGCAATAAAGAGTCCAGCCATTTATCAAGCAGCGTCTTCGTATTCTTTAAAATGTTTTACCATTTTCAGGAAACACCGTGACTTCTATAATTAATCTCCCAGTAGAAGCTGTTTTAGAAAGACTCCAGAACCGCAGAAAGAAAGGTCTTTTCTTCACGGGAGTTTTTTGGTGCCCATGAGTGGAAATGTTCAGAAACACATGCCAGTGGTATTATCACATCTTACAAACTGTTCATTTCAGATAACGAGGGGAAAACAATAGAGCGCAGCCTCACTCTTGCAAAAACTGTCCTGCTACCAAGCTGTTGTTAAGTGGGACCCACAGCGAGAGACTCCAGAGCAGCTCCATGTTGTGCTGTAATCAGTTAACACTTCAGTGCCGGGCTGGGTTTCCACGATTCTCACACCCTGAACAAACCCAGAAACACTTGGTAGAAGTACCACGAAGGGTCCCTACTCTGGCCTCAGCAAGTGCTTAGCACTTTCTCAGGCATTGTCCTGAGCATTTTATATTTACTTATGGACTCATTTAATTCTCACAAGGACTCTCTGAGGAAGTGCAAATATTTTCCTAATTTTCAGATTAGGAAACAAGCAGACAGTCAGTCACTGGAGGACTGGCCAAGGGCAGGCTTCCCAAGAGCTGGGCCAGGAGCAGCCTGGCTCCCAGCGCAACTTCCTGGCTTTGGCGCTCGCGGCCCTGTGTAGTATACAGTGCTTGGTGTTCCGCTCTTATAACCTCATTTGTGTTGACACCTGGCCATGTGGTTCAGTCTTCTCATTTTTGGGAAGTGAAAAGAAAGGCACAGAGAAGCAGAGTGACTAGCTGCAAGTCAAATACAGGATGGTTAGGAGCTGGGGCCCTAGATGTGTCGGCCAACTTTTTCTACTTCAGAGCATTGTATCTTCTTCATCTGCATATAAAAAATAAAACAAACAAGACCAGAACTGTTGCTTTGCTTCTTTATAGGGTTTGTCCCCCCTGGGTCACAGGAAATGCAGAAGGCTTGGTTGGCCTGTGACATTGAGTGCTGACAACCCTACCCTGGGCCTGAGTTCTGCCGGAAGCAGCCTGACTTTGCTTCTTGAAGACAAACAAGTGGTTGGATTGGCCTCCTGGATGGTTTTGACACAGTTGAGGCTTGTCCTTGGACAAATTAGTAACTGTAAGGAAGTACTCCCATCTTTAGGGCGTATTTTAGTCAGCTTTTGCATTGTTGTGATCCAAATACCTGACAAGAACAACTTAGAGAAGGAAAAAGTGTATCTGGGGCTCACCGTTTCAGAGGTCTCAGTTCAGATGATCGACTCCATTGCTCTGGGCCCAAGTGAAGCAGCACATCATGGGGAAAGGGCGCAGGAGGAGAGCTGCTTAGCTCCGTCGGGGTCAGGAAGTGTGGAGAGAGGAACCAGGGGGAAGGACAATCCTTCCAGAGTTTACCCCCAGCCATGCCCCACCTGCCCACAGTTAAGACCCAGTCAGTCCATTCAAACTAGGATGGACTGATTAGGTTACATGTCTCATGATCTAACCACTTACCTCTGAATATTCCTACACTATCAGGGGATTTTGGAGGACAGCTCATATCCAAACCATAATAGGCAGGGCATGTATATAGGGCTCCAGAAAACAATTTGAAAAACCAGAGAATCTGGATGATCTCCAAAACATCCTTCCAGGTGACTTCAGAAGATGCTCATATTTATGTCCCCAGTATCAAGGTTACATTTTTGTTTGTTCCTGTTTATTTATTTATATATTTCTTTTTGTAGTTTTAGGGACCAAACCCAGGACTTCAGGCATGCTGGACAAGTGTTCTATCATTGAGCTATACCTCAGCCCCTCTGATTTTGCTTTTTAATAGAGTTAATACTGAGCTCAGACAGCTTTTGTGGGCCAATAAGCCAGAGTAACCTCATTCTGGAGCTAGTTAGGTATCATTTCGTCTGCATGACAACCTGATGCACTCATTTAAATTTTTCTTTCCCAAATGAGGGGAAGCTGGTTGTGATAAAACCACAGGCAATGCAGCGCACAGGTAGGACTTAATCTTTCACAATGTCACTTGATTAAGCAGGCAATCATTTTCACTGCAGTGTTGCCAAGGAAAATCTTGAGTCACGTGCATGCCCATCTATATGCATAGAGTGCAAGAAGCAGGAAAGGATGGTACTTGCAAAATGGGTATTTAGGGGAATTTAAGAAGGGAACCAATTAAAACAATGGAGGCAGGATTTAGGGAAACACAATGGATGGTAGAGTACCCCAGAGCTAGCCCCAGCAGGGAGCCTCTGTTTGTAGACTTAAAGAGAAAAGTTATGGGAACCAGAGAGTGCTGTAAGTTAAGAGCTGCAAGACAGGAGCTGTGACTTCATGGAGGCACGTAGACACCCATGGTGACCCCACGCAGAAAACCAGGACAACAGATACTCCAGCGTCAGTTTTCCTCCTTCCCATTGACCAAACTCAACCAGAGGGTGAGGCAGGTAGCTTATGGGTACAGACCCCAGAAGTGGTCTCCGTCAGTCCAGTGCAGGGAGAAGGGGCAAAGGAAGATTCTCAAAAGCCATCTCATTTAGTTTCTTTCTATTGAGGTACAATAACATCAGCATCCCCTCCTGCTGTGACGTGAATCGTTTAATAAAGAAGTAATTAGGAAGAAAAAAAATAACTTGGAATTAGGTGGCTAATTTTATGCCTCTGGCAGAAATCAGGGTTGTAAATTCCTCATTGTGTTTTATGAGTCAGAACTGGATGTACCCAAAGGGTCTTAGGAATACCCAAAGCTTCAAAATGGGTCCTGATAATGGATACAGGGGAGCCTGTGGAAATCAGCTCCTACCAAGACAAAGAACACATTCAAAAGCAAATGGTAACATAGATCTAAAAAAGAGGGCCAAGGGAGGTACCACTGCATTGAAAGTCTCATGTTTTAATGCAATAACTGAAGATGAGTTTTGTTTTTTCATCCATTTTTTTGTTTGTTTTCATTTAGTAGTCTAGGCGAAAGACCACCAGAGGCAGGATAGGTGGGGAAATCTGCAGGAGTCCTGTAGACAAGTTAGAGATGGCAGTGATGTCACAGTCAACTAGGACATAAAGAGCCCAAGGTAAGGACTGGGGATGTAGCTCAGTGGCGGAGCACTTGCCTAGCAGGTACATAGGCCTGGGTGGGCTCCCTAGCATCACAAGAAGAAAAACAAAAACAAAAAACCACTACATCTAACACATAACTGATGTTCAATAATGTGTATATATAAACTTGCACATGTAGACAAATATATGTATATATATTAATAATAGAATTATTTTGTTAAGACAAATTTTGTTAAGACAAAATAATTCTATTATTATTAGGGAGTCATGGCTGGTCTTTAAGCCTTTTGGCTACACAAATGCAGATTATAACAAGAGATCCTTCTTTCTTCTTTCTTTTTATCCACTGTCCTCCAAAACTTTAAACGCTTGAGCTAGTCTTCTCTTTCTAGCCATGTTCCCCAAATCTTCTTGAGTGAAAATCCTATACACACACACATACAGAGATTTTATTACTTTGAAAAAAAATCTGCTTGAATAATTAGTATATACTTATTAATTCATTTGCTAATTTTCTAAACTTAGATCATCATAACAAAGTCTCAGTTGGTCCATTTCTCTTCCATCCTTTCCTTTCATCTCATCTTACAAATTGCTTCACTGTGAAAGTTACAGTTTTTCCCCCACCAAAGGTCTGATATTATTTGGGAGGACAGAGTTCAAAAATTTGCACTTTATTTTATTGGTTGCCCTTTGATGTTGACAGAATGGAACCGAAGATTTCAATTTGGCTATTGTATTTGTTTCTTTCACTTATTACTAACTAGAGAATGAAGCTTCATCTATTCTTCACTGTTGGTTTAAAGATGTTATTACTTATTTGAGTGGTTTTTTAGAGAGGTTTAAAAATGTGTTCGTGGTAGATGATTAAAGAAAATGCATAAAGGTTCAATAATTCTGCCCGCTGCTTAGAAATTTCACTCTGGGGCCCATATCCTTGAAAGGTATTGACCTCTCTAAACGGCTAATGATGTAAAAGTTGACAGGACAGTTTGACCTCCTAATTGTATTCTGTGCATCATGCATTTGACCTTTTGGAGACAACTTGATGAGTTTCTGCCATATTAATTACTCCACACCGTTTTGCAGTGATCCTTCAACAATTCAAACCTAGTGAATGCATGCACGAGCTTTTCTAGGCTCTCAGGAAGAATCAGAAAGACAATTTAAAAGCATCTGACTTAATTTTCCGCTTCCACCTCTGTTTCCTTTCCACAGACTTGTGAACAAAGACCTCTGCCTTGATCTTGTATTTTTTTGTGGCTCTGTTACTTCTTGTAAATTTTTAATATCTTATTTCTAAAATATCTTTGTAATCCCAAGGTCTTCTCTGAGATACCCTCTTTTTCCTTCAATTACCAGTGCATTCTATAATCAATATGTGTATTACTAGGCACTCGTACCTTTGATGCCTGCGTCTTTTTAATTCTGTCTTGAGTCATTAAAGAGATCTAATGAGCAAAGCTTCATTTAATTTTCCAAATATTCTTTGTCTGGAGTTGAACTTTGTCTTCCTAATGAACTAGACAACAGTCATTACCGCTGACAGATCTCCCTCCCTCCCAGTTTGTTAGACTACATAGTTGAAGCTTTCCCATTCGCTCCCCTTAGTTGGGAGCAGGAAGTCACCTTTGAGGGTCATTTCCATTCCTCTATACTCAGGCTACTTTGCAAAACATTTTGAGCCTTGAGAATTAGACCTGCACATTCCAAGGGCCATATTTCAAAGACAATCTAGAGCTCAGTCCAGGCTCCTGTATTAGAAAGTCCCATGTGCCAAACTTAGATGCTAGAACCCAACTTTTTCCTGTTGTTTCTCCCTTAGCTCCTCAAATCTTTTGATTCAGAAATGGTCTCTGTAGTCGTATTTCTTTAAAATGGGATTGGATAGGAGCCAGAGACTCCAGATGGAGTCTCAACTGTATCATTTACCTGCCTACGCCTCTATCTGTGTGTATGTATATTGAGTATGTGCTTTGTGACAAGGTGTTTTGTAAAGTAATTTGCACTTGATCCACATAGAAATCCTGCAAAAGAGGTACCTGGATGGACACTTTGCAGATGAGAGATGGCTCAGAGGGTTTAAATGATTCATGGAATCAGTTTTAAATAATTTACCTGAGTTAGTACTGGTGGCCCTGAAATTAAAACAGATCTCTGCCTGACTCCAGAATGTGCTTTTAACCACTGCACCACCCTGAAAAATCTTAAGAAATTAATCAAGGCAGTTGACTTTTTGTTGTCTACACTGGGTACATTAAAATTAGTTGCTGAGAACTCTGGTTCTGGAGCCACACTACCTGGATTTGGAATCTGTCTCCTTCATTCATTATGTGATGATTCCTGAGTTATGTTACCTTTTTGTGTGTTAGTTTCCTCATCTATAAAATGGGGTTGATGACAATAACAGCAACACAAAACCCTTAGGTCAACAAGAATGGGATCTTAGTTAGAAATAATTTACACTCCATGTATGTATAATATGTCAAAATACACTCTATAGTCATGTATATCTAAAAAGAACAAATAAAAAACAAACAAACACAAAACCCTTGGGTCACATGGAGAATTGCATTTATGACACATAATTAGGTGTTCTTTAAAGGCAACAATAATAAAAACAGCTCAATAATGTTAGCAAGTTTTATCATTAATTTTGTATTTGGCAAAAAGAATTAATGACAGCTACTGTGTCTGCTCCAGGTGAAGTCTTAGGATGCTGCTGAGCCCTTGGAAGTCTGAGGTTCTGGGTAGTTGTATATTGTTGGTCAAATCCTCTTCCTCTTATTCTTTAGCCTAATTCACTTGGGGAAAGCTGGCCCCGGTGTGAAGCCTGGGTGTATCTAAACAGCATGAGTGATAAGTCTTGCCCTTCACCCTCTGCAGAAAGGTGTGGTTAAGTAGGTCAGACCTGGAGAGGGAATAAAGAAATTTGACTTCTATCAACCTGGGCTGTGGGCTTGTTATCCAAAATTGGGTGATTAACATATCCAAAGCTCAAGCTCATTATCACTTCTATGAAGAGGAGGATACTGTATCTACAATCCAATTTCAGAGAAAGATTAGGAAGCAGCAAAGTTAAAAGGACAATAATAGCTTTTTATCATTATGTGGACTCTCTTCTAGGCCATGAAATGAACAGGGTCAAGATAAATAGGTAGTTACAAAGGAATAATTAAACAGATAGCCAGCAATCAATAGGATGCCTACTATGGGCAAGGAGTTCTGCTTGAGATCACAGAAAGATGTCTAAGGACACGAAGTCCTGTCTTTAAAGGGAACATCATTTAATAAGAGAGCAACATATAGAAAGATCACTCACACTAGAGGAGTTTAAGTTCTGGATGAGAGGTGAAAACCAGAAGCCTGTAGGGAAAATTCTCCCATTATAAACAAAAACTACATCATCTAATTATGGGTAGCTTATGTCCTACAGAACTTGGTTGTAGATGAACACAATATCTTTATTTTTTATTTATTTATTTTTATGTGGTGATGAGGATCGAACCCAGTGCCTCACGCATGCAAAGCAAGCGCTTTACCACTGAGCTACAATCCCAGCCCCCCTAAATTCATTTTTAAAAATTAATTTTGATCTGCTGGATGGGGAAGGTTACAGATGCCTTTGAGAATCTATGAAAGCCTCTGAACCATCTCCCAGGAGACTGCACAGAAATTCCAAAGTTAGCCTATAATTGAGGAAGTTGATGGATCCCTTAAAATCCATCCATGAACATCCCAGTTAAAAAACCTTGCCCTAAGAATCTGGGAGCAGCACTATTATAACAACTAAATATCCACAGTTACCCAAATCCTGTCAGATGTTAGTTTCTTTTTGTCATTGTTAGCTTTTTATAAATTTTATTTATTTATTGGTACTGGGGATTTAACCTCACTTAACCACTGAGCCACATCCCCAGCCCTTTTTTATATTTTTAAGAGACAGGGTCTCGCTGCGTTGCTTAGGGCGTCACTTAGTTGTTGACGCTGGCTTTGAACTTGTGATCCTCCTGCCTCAGTCTCCCAAGCTACTGGGATTACAGGCATGTAATCTTCTCCACTCTCTTTTTGGAATTTGTGCCCAGCTTAGCTTTTTTTAAAATTTTTTTTTAAAAAAATTTTATTTTATTGGTTCTTTTTAATTGTTAGCTTTTGGTGTTTTAAATAATGCTATAGCTATTATTCTTGGAGTTCAAATGCATTAAACAACAACAACAAAACCCTCTAGCTACTTTCATATGTTCACACACAGTAGGACAGAAATTGCTATTCATCCCCCAGTACGCATTATCTATTTCTTCCATAGACAAATAATTTTTTATTGGGCACATGGCTCCCCAAATAATTTTTTATTGGGCACATCCTCCAGGTGTGGCTGTGCCACCAAGCTCTAGCCAATGGGTGATGCTGCTCTGGATGCCTCCTCAGTACAGGACTCAAGTGTGTCTTTCACTGCTGCTTAAACTCCTCCTCTCTCTTGCTGCCTGGAATTTGGATGCAATGGCTGAAATGCCCTCTTGGGCTGTGACCCAAGAAACACATCCCAGGGCCTATGGATCTGAAACGTGAATCCTAAAGGAGAAAGGAGGAAAGCTACCAGGACAGCTCTGCATGACTATCTTCTGGACTTCAGTATGAGGGAGATAGAAAGTGTTCCTTGTTAATATCACTGCTCTTTTGGGTTTTCTGTGGAACCTAATTCTAATTTATAGATATAACCTGTGGCATTTTGAACCTGTCATTTCCTTACTTCCAAGACTAGGGTGTTGGCAGGGTTGATTGCTGTCTCCTTCCTTGACTTGCAGATGGCTGCCTTCTCACTGTGTCCTCACATGGCCTTTTTCTATGCTGTATCCTCCTCTTCCTATGATGACACCAGTCCTGTTGGATATGGGGTCCCCTCAAATGACCTCACTTAACCTTAATTACCTCCTTGAAGGCCCCATCTGCAAACAGAGGCTCATTGGGCTTCAGCCTAGAGTTTTGGGGGGAAAATTCAACCCATAACAGCATCTGCATAGAAGTCCGCTGTGGTTCCTACCTTATTCTTCATGAATACTGCATTTCTTCCTCGGCTGGCTTCTTTCAAGGTTTTCTTTTTGTCCTTGATGTTTTTTTTTCTTCTGCAGTTTGAATATACCCTGCCTAAGTGTTGATTTTTCCTGTTTCATATTCTGAGTTTCTTACCTATGATTCGGTGTCATTAATTTTAGAAAGTTCTTTTCCATTCTTACACCAAAATATTCTTTTCCTCCATTTTCTTTTTCTTCTCCATTCTCTTTTTGGAATTTGTATTCCAATTACACATATGTTACTCCTTTTGCAATTGTCTCTGTTCTTGATGCTTTATTTCCCAACTATATCTCCCTTTTTTTTCTTGTTGCATTTTGGTTTGGGAAATTTCTATCAACTCTTTTAAGATCACAGATTTTTTTCTTGGCCTTGTCAAATCTGTTGATAAGCCCATCAAAGGCATTCTTCATTTCTGTTACAGTGCTTTTGATTTTAATTTCTAGCATTTCCTTTTGATTCTTTCACATAACTACTTATATTATCCATATGTCCTTATGTTTTACTTTTTTTTTTTTTTTTTTTAGAGCCTTCAACATAATAATCAAGGTTATTTTAAATTGTGTGACCCGGTGCTGTGGTGCACTCAGGTATAATCTCAGCTACTCAGGAGGCTGAGGCAAGGAGGATCACAAGTTTGAGGCCAGTCTCAGCAACTTAGTGAGGCCCAGTCTCAAAATAAAACTAAAAAGACTGGGAGTATAGCTCAGTGGTAGTACATCCCTGGATTCAATCCCTAATACTAAAAAAAAAAATCTGTCTGAAAATTTTCAATCTCTGGGTCATACCCATGTCTAGTTTTTAATTGCCTTTGTTTCTTCAGGCTGTGTTTTTACTTGCCATTAACACACCTTGAAAATTTTTTTTGGTTATTGTGATTGGAAGATAAACACTGTATCAAGTAATAGGAACTAAAGTAAATAGGCATTTAGTGTGACATTTATATTAATCTGGCTATGTTGGGTTATATTGAATGTTTTCTCTAACTATAGATGCTAGAGGTTTCAAAGTATTCTTGTTTTTATCTTCCCTGTTGACTTTGGGTTTTCCTAAGTACTGCTCCTCAGACGGAGTGTGCATCTTGCAGCTCCTTTGGCTATAATCCACATTTTATTCTAGAGCCCCATCCGTGTGGTGGGTGTGTTCTATAACCTTAAAATTAAAGCGGTCATTGAGGCTGGGACTGTAGCTCAGTGGTCGAGCACTTGCCTCGCATGTGTGAGTCACTGGGTTCCATCCTCAGTACTACATAAAAATAAATAAGTAGAATAAAGATATTGCATGCATCTACAACTAAAAAAATATTTAAAAAAAAAATTAAAGCGGTCATTTAGCAGGCCTGTGTCTGTGAGCTGGAACTTCACAAGTGTCCTTCAGCTTTCCTGTCTCCTAGCAAAACATGAGGGCTACAAAAGGGGAGAATGGAGAAATTCTCTCCCACGACTGGGCAGACTGCTGACGTCTTTCCTGGAAAGTAGGCCTTGCTCTGAGAAAGGTCTGGAAATATTTCAAAAGGGTTATTCTTCCCTGATCCTGTCAGCGCCATGAAGCCATCTTTCTCAGATAATGGCCTTGAGGACCCAGTACAGTTCCTGGAGTCAAAACCCATGAGAATGTGGGGGCCTCCTCATGCTGGGCCCCCAAATATCTTACTAGATTCTAATGAGAGATCATTAGTCTGTAACTGATTTTTTAAATCTACATTTTCTTCCTCCTCTTCCTCCTTTTCCTTCTCATTATTACCTTTTTTTTTTTTTTTTTTTCTTTTTCTTTTTTACAGTGCTGAAGATCAAACCTAGGACCTTGTACCTGCTAGGCAAATTCTCTACCACTGAACTATACACCCAGCCCACCTTCTAACTATTTCTTCCTGTTTGTTTTATGACCTATTGTTCTTTTTTTGTTTGTTTGCAGTCAATCCTTTATTTGTTAGAGGTCCTTGAATGTACTTATAGAATCCCTCTCAGATCAGTCCATTTGAATAATAAGTGTCTGTGAAATAATAGTGACAGTTGCATAACTACTATTACAATACTTGCTCTTAATTCTAAAAAGCTAATTTTTACTTTCAAGAGTGCATTGTTTGCCTGATTTTTATATTGCTGGCTAACTTCCCCAGATTAAATTTTTCTTCTATGTTTTAGAATTTTGATTTGTAGGTTTGATTTGTTGTAAGCAAAAGGACTTCATTTCTTTTGGTTTGTTTTCCCCTCTCCCTGGGCTATGGGTATCTCAATAAGGTCCACCGGGTTCTCAATACAGAACCCCCTCCCTCTGGAAACTTAGGGGGCTGTGTTCTAGTGATGTTGAGGGGAGCGTCTATCCTGCCACTCACTCTAGTGGGCAGCAGCAGGCTGTGTCTGCCTCTCCCTCTTCCCTGGGTGTGGAGCTTTTTACTAGTTTCATGTGTATTTTTTATATCTCCTGCTTTGTGCTTCTCATGTATGCAGAAGTCTCTCATTTTGGAGTGAAGATTGTGTCTTTTTTTTTTCTTTCAAAGCTTGACATAGCATTTATATGGAGGAGATCAGGTCCTAAAAACATGACCTTATGATGCCTTCTAGCTAGAAGACATGTTTCATTTATCTTACATACAAAGTTGGGCCTGTGTACCCATTTCACAAATGCAAAGAGAGGGTAACAGATAATCAGGGCAGGGCCAGAATTGGCAAGAAGAATGCCTGTTCTGCATTATGCAGCTGATATTCATAATCACATCAAACCTGTGATGATCATAACTTGGACGCCAACCTTTTTTCCGGCTCACTGCATTTGGAATCGGGTGTGATGGAGAAGCTCTATGCTAGGCAACCCAAGTATTTCATTTATGACTTTATCACAAGGATTTTCTTAAAAACTTAAAATTGGTGATTCTGCCTACAGATTTCTGAGCCACTGGCTGAGCTTCGTGACTCACTCTTCCTGTATGTGTGTCCCTTTAGGTGCTATATGCAGAGAAGTTTATGGAGATTTCATTTCCTCTTCCTCAATCTTCAATCACAGGAGGACAATTTCTAATGAATTGGAATCCACCTCTCCCAGACACTCCCACTCTCTCTCATCTGCCTTCTTTCTTGGATTCTACCACCTAGGGATAGGAGACTCTGTACATTAGTGAAGTGGTAGCAAGAGTGTTTATGTTTATACTTTTCTTGAATTTTATGGCCTTCATTACCCAAAGCTGTGTGAAATTGAGGGAAACACAGTTGACCTAAACCTTGGAGCCATCTGTTCAACCTGCTCAAGATATTGGTGGTTGACTGTTTACTAAACAGACTTCCCCGAGTGGCAGCCCAAAGGCTGAGGCTGGGGCTTCTGTTAATCATTAGACACTTGACAAACAGTTGGGGCCCTCCCTGGCTGTGCTATCATGACTTTCAGAAACAACGTCCTGTACCTTGCCATCAGCCACACAACAAGAAAAGGACTCGGCAGTGTGTTTGCTGTGAGGATTTCCTTCGGGCTTGGGTTGCCACACCCGAGTGGCGGTGGGCATGTCATTCTGCAGGAGATGTGACATGAGTGCTTTTGTTGTTGACTTTATCTTTGCCAGCACACGTGGGTATCTAACGTTGGCTGGGAAGTTGGGCCCTAGGGTGGAGCAAAGGTTTAATTTTGTTGACAATTTAATGCTTGGAGAGACATGTGCTTTGGTGAGCTCGCTCCCTTGAGACTTTGGCCCTTTCCCTAATCCTTTGCATAAACACTGCCTTGAAAACTGTTTATGAAGAATCTGCAAAGGCATGTGAAACTGTTGGTAAACAGTCATGAATAACATTTACTCTCCGGTCAGATTCCCAAGCCTGTATTTCTTTTTGATGGGATTTGTTGCTCCATGGAAATCTTTACAAAGCTGCAAATACAGGTTGAAACCCTCTGCCTGGTTCTTGTGGCAGATTAGAGTTGACGACAGAAGTGGCAATTTAGCTTTGGGAATGGAGATTGAACTTCTCCTGATCTCTCCATGTCTCAAAGAGCAATCTTTTCCAGTTGAGAATATTTTAAAATAGAGAAATAACCATGAAGTTGCAGAAGCTGGGGGGAGGCAAGGGCAACTCATATTTTAAGTTAAGGAGAGAAAAGAAAGACTTGGAGGCAAATGTTCCTCCACTCTAATGGTGTGGTATAACCAACTGGGCTAACTCTGAAGAGCAACCTTGTGTCTATCTCTTCCTATCTCTGCTTTTAGGGCTCTCTGGTTGGGAGGTTGAACTCCACTCCACTCCACAATGGTCAGACTACACCACGGAAATCGGCAAAAGCTCCCTGGCGGGTTGGGTGGAGAATGTTTCCCAATGTGGCTGTACATGTGGCAGACGAGCTCTTCATTTCACTCTTTAGGAGTGAGAGAAGTTGTCATTTCAGAAATAAAGACATGGCAAAGTTGAAGATATATTCTCAGAAAAGTAATAAGAGCTTGATTCCATAGTATGCCTGAGTCAAGAAATGGCTCCTCAATTTCAGCTGAGCTCTCCTCACCAGGTAAAAATACATTATATGTGAAATGAAGCCATTTTAGAGAATTGAGGGGAAAAAAACTATACAGGATAAGTGATTCCCAGATTTTAGTCATTATATTCAGCCTGGTTTTATTGGTGTGAATCATTTTACTCACTTATTCATTAATTTTCAATGGTGGAAATAGTGTACAATGCAATATGGATTCATTTATGAAGGAAATTCAAATTATGAAAACCTCTTGTATGTTATGTTATCTCTTAGATGAACGAAGGCATGGTTATTGTCTTCCTGGAGTTTACAGTGTGGTAGAGAAGATGGATAATAATCCAAGAGTCATAAATCAACATATAATTACAGACTCTGGTGAGTTTTATTATTTGTTTATTTTATTTTCATTACTGGGGATTGGATCCAGGGGAACATTACCAGTGAGCTACATCTCCAGCCCTTTATGTTTTATTTTTGAGACAGAGTCTCACTAGGTTGCCCAGGCTGGATTTACGATCCTCCTACCTCAGTCTCCAAGTCACTGGTATCACAGGTGTGTGCCACCATGCCCAGCTCTAGTAAGTTTTATAAAGGGAAACTGTAGAATGCTAGGAGAACATGTAACCTGCTGATTTGGCCTATTCCAAGTGGGTGGGTGGGGTTTCCATGAGGAAGTGTGGATTGGTAGTAGTTAAGCCAGGTGCAAATATGTGCATAAAGGAGGAGTTTTAAGCCGAGAGAACAAATATGCAATGGCCCCATGATGAGAAGAAACATGTTTGCTTTCAAGAAAATTAAAGAAGGGCTATACGGCTGGAGAAGAAAGGGCCGGAGAGTGGTACATAATAAGTTGTGTTAATTAATTTGTCTTATAAATACAAATTTATGATAGATGGTTGGATTAGATTTTCTTTTTTAGTTAATTCACTTTGGCCACAATATGGAGAATTGATTAGAAAAGGAGGAGAGAAAACGAGGACATAAGCTAGAGGCTTTTATTGCCTGCTTCGGGTGAGAGATAATGGAATCCTGGACCAGGTTAAAGGTAGCTGTGGTGAGGATTAGAAGATGTACATAAGAGATGCTTAGAATATGAAAAATTGAAGAGACACACTGATGGATTTATTATGGGGATGGCAAAGGAGGGGGATTTGTCAAGGATGAGTAAAATTTTCAGCTCCAGAGATTGAATATAGAATTGTTCCATTTACTAAGATCAAGAACCATAGCAAGGGTAAAAGCCATGAGTCTGGCTTTGGAATGTTTCCACATCTGTCAATGAGGTATCTAGGAGATACCTTGGATGTATAGGTGGGACCACGTGGAGATATATAAATGGGACCATGTGGATATATAGATGGGACCACCTGCTGCTAGGTAGTAGCAGAAGCCATAGTCATAAGGAAGTCGTCCAAGGGAGGAATAGGAAGTGAGGGGAGGGTCCAAGTAGAACCTCGAGAAATTTAAATAGTTAATGGTTCAAGAGCAGGAAATGAACATACAACTAAGTGTGGAAGTAGCCAGGGAAGTAGGGGGAAAAATGGGGCTGTGGGAGAGAAAGGGGATCCCCTGCAAATGGGCCTGAAGGATCTCATTGGGAGGAGGTAAATATTCTTTTTCTTTTTCTTTTTAAATATTCTAAAGTGGATTCATGATGATGTTTACAACATTTAGTAAAGTTACTAAAAAACACGGAACTGGGCATTTGACATAGGTGTATTGTATGATATGTAGAAAATATTATAATAATAACCTAAACCAAAAACCCAAGGGAGTGTGAGTGAAAGAAAATCTTTTAAGAAGGAAGGAATGGTCAAGTTCTTACATGTAGATAAGTAAGATAACGTCTGATGGTAACTAACAAACTGAGGACTTTAAACAGATATTTAATGCAAAAATAATGGTCTACCTACTGGGCCATGTAATACTGTAAAAATATTGGCCTGTTTTTTAAAATGATATTTTCATAGTTCTAAGAAGATGCACATGACTTGGTCCCTTCTTGTTCTCAAATAAAAAGTCCAAATAGAGGTATTTGTTGTGCTTCTCTCATGCTACAGCAGCTGGGAAATGGATTCTGACAAGGCAATTGTATTCCAAGTGAAAGTCCTGTGTGTGCGTAGGTAGGAATTAGCCCCTGCCTGAGATCGGTTTATGAACTCTGGAAGTCTGAGACCCTAAGAGAATATTGTAAAACTGTTGTTGTTGTTGTTGTTTTCTTTAAATGATCTAATGGTTCAAAGAAATTGTGTCAAATAATCATCTTCATGAATACATGATTAGTTCTTCGTCCTGCTGGGACACATGGTAAGTGTTCAATGAATATTTGTCACTGACACAAATCAGAAGTCTAAAAAGTGGCAGTGCTCATTAATCATTATTGAGACCGACAGTGCATATTAGTATAGTAGCAAAGATCAGAAAAGCACAACACCATATCAAAGGGAAAGACTAAATCTATATGGGTAATTTAAAAGTTTTGTCCTTTTCCAAAGAGTCCATTAATTCTCCATTAGTTCTTATTCATTTCTCCACTTGATTACCCAGATCAGTTCAAACTAGTCAGCCCCAAATCTGCATATAAATAAGTCATTCTTATACCTTAGTCATCTTTTGGAATTTGGTTTTTTCCACAAATTTTCTCTTATCTCACCTATTATCTTTTAGTTGCACTAACAGTCTGAAAAATAATATTTTATCCTTCTTTATTCCCATCCTAACTGGTAAATGCTTCTGACTTCTGGATTAGACCACTCTCAAGGAAGTATCTAAAAAGGTTTGTTCAACCAACCTTCTTAATCAGGTATCTAGAGAAGTTGCTGTATGTGATTTCCCATCCAATTTTTTAATGGAATGTTTCAACTAAATTTAAATGACTTTTCCAAATTGGTTTTTAGAAAATGCTTGACTCAGCCTGACTGATGTTTACTAGATTTCCTGAACTCATAGTTATAATAGCAAAACAACGTTATTCTCCGAAAACAGGAAATTGAGGACCTACAGCAGAATTACAATTGATGGAGATGTCTCTGCAGGAAGAAGCTGATGAGATACAGGTGACCGTGAAATGACCAGTTCTTGGCAGAATTAGATAAGGACTATTTGTATGGAATGTTTGTGGTGCTTTTAGATCTGACTACTTTACTATGGCTTCCCTACTGATACATCTTTATTTCCTGGCTGGAAATTAACTCAAAATGTTAGAATAGCAATTATGGGTCAGACAATATTGAAGAGGTATTTGGGACTATGAAGCATACAAATTTAAGGGATTTGCTCCTAACCCTCGGGACCAGGGCTTTCTGTTATCTCAGGGAACAACTAACTGATGTTCATAGCACACCAACACTTTTGGTGGCTGGTGGCTCTCTTATGGTTCTGCACACTTCTCCCACAGGTCAAAGTTATATGCCTACCATGAGCCCATTACTTCTGTCACTATCATTGTTGTGCACTTAATTTATATTTGAATATGATATAAAGATACACCATGTCAGAGAGGAAACAAGGTTTCTATGAATACTAGGTTAAATACTTTGAAAAAAACAGTTAGATGAACTGTGCCCCCAAATGCTGTCTGGTTAGGTGTTGAAAGAGGCAACTGTAAAGACTGAGTGGATGGATATTACAAAAGTAGAGTTGCTGTTTGAGGTTGCCTTTAAGTGTTTTTATCATCTCATCTCCCTTAAAAGTTCAACACTGGAAATAGTGTACAATGCAATATGGATTCATTTATGAAGGAAATTCAAGGCCATAGTCCAAGAAAAGGTCCAGGCTTTAAATCAAAATATTGGTGAAAGCATGCCCATTTCTGCTTTAAATTCAAATAAATTATTTAAAGGATATATAGAAAATTTTCTGTAGTTTTGCTCTTTACCCAATATTTTTGATAAAACAGTTAATAAGAGGACTTCAACTGTTTTGTGATTTCCCAAGGCAACCTCTGCTGTTCCTTCTATCTGAAATACCCTTCCTTGCCCCCTCAATGTGTTTCCCCAAATGCATTTCTTTCTTTCTCTCTCCTACTGAGCTCTTATTCATTCTTCAAATCCTGAGACGCCAGCTCCAATGCTAACTCCCCTGCTCGAGACAGAGATAAAGATTATTTTGTCCTGTGCATCCCTGTAGCACTGAGTACATAACTGCGAGTGTACTTCAAGCATCATTTGTATTGTATCTTAATGATTTATTTAACACATTTATCTTTGGTCCCTTTGAGGACAATGTCCACTGATTATTCTTTTTTCTTGAGAATGGGTCACACTTTCCATTTCCTTATATGCTCAGTAATTCCATTGAACCATATCTTGAACTCTGTAGATGTTATGTTGTGGTGACTCTGAATTATGGTACATTCCTCCAAAGAGTGTTTATTTGATTTAGCAGGTAATTTACCTAACTGGATTTAAACTGTAAGCTTTGTCTTTGGGGCAGTTAACTCAAATCCAAGTTCATTTTATGCATTCTTAGCTGCTCTACCTGCAATCTGCTTAACATCTTCATTCAAGGGACAGATAGAGATTCATGCAGCATTTATACACAGAATTTGGGTTCTCTCCTTTTGATTATTTCCCACTCTAAGACTATTTCCAGGTATGTGGAATCTCCTTCCTACTTTTTATGTTTTTATAGGATTTTAGCTGTTCGATTCCTCCTGACACACAAATCTAAAAGCCATGAAAATGAGAAAGCTTATCCAGTGCTATTCCTTCTTCTAAGTGTTAATTCCTCTCCAGAATCTTCCTGCTCTTTTTCATTCTTAGTTTGTTCAGCTGCTGTAACAAAATACCATGAACTTGGAACTTTAAACTAACAGAAGTTTATCCCTTACAATTCTGGAGCCTGGGAAATCCAACATGGGCAGAGCAGTACCTGGGGAGGGCCTGCTTCCTGGTTCACAGATATCCTTCCAAATGTGTCCTCACAGGGTGGGAACAAGGCCACTCTCTTGGGCCTCTCTTGTTCATTATCATGGGGCTCTTCTCCCACGATCTAAACTCTTCCCATCTAACATCATCACATTGGTGATTAGATTTTAACATACAAATTTTGGAAGGACACAACATTCTGACAACTGCATTTCTGTTTCTTTGGATACTTGGTATGTTTTTTTTTCAATTTGATCCAGAGTTTATAATTGCTATTTATAAGAGGACTGGTTGACTAGGAGCCTCCACACCCTACCAGAAGTAGAAGCATTTCGTGAGCTTTATATTACTGTATCTAAATATGTTTGACACATGGCATAGGCCTTCAGGAAACATCTGTGTTTGATGGAATTAAGCAGAAGGTATTGCTAAAATGAACAAAGATATTAAGGGGAAGGGAGGAGGAAAATTTTGTTCTCAATGTTCATATTGACTTTTTTAAAGTTTGTTCTAATTCGTTATACATGACAATAGAATGCAGTTTGACATATCATACATAAATTGAGTATAATTTTGCATTCTTCTGGTAGTACATGATGTAGAATCACATGGGTCATGTAGACATATATGTATACAGGGTAATAATGTCTGATTCATTCTACCATTCTTCCTACTTTCTTACTCCCTCCCCTTCCTTCACTACCCTCTACCTAATCTGAAGCAACCTTATTCTTCCCCAGCCATCCCCGGTTATTGTGAATTAGCATCCACATATCAGAGAAAACATTCAGCCTTTGGTTTTGGGGGATTGGCTTATTTCACTTAGCATGATATTCTCCAGCTCCATCCATTTACTAGAAAATGCCATAATTTCATTCTTCTTTAAGGCTGATATATAGAGAGTATTATATATTATAATATATAATATTATCATATATTATATAGTATTATATGTATATTATATATTATTATATATTATATATATATAGTATTAAAAAACACATTGGAAGGCATAAGGATCATAATTAAGAGGATTTCAGAATAATAACACTAAGCTCCTGTAATGGCCAGAGTTAACATGAAGCAGGAGGCCAGGAGCATTTTAACTTGTCCTAAGATGTAAATTCCCTAAGGTCAAACCTGGACACTGATTCCAGCAATAAAGGTGGTTTTCCTGGACTTGGGCATTAAATCTCAGAGTGGATATCTGCTTCAGGAGAAACTCCCTGGAAAAATCTGTTAAAGTCAGTTTAGAGAATAACAGAGTCATGACTGAATAAAAGATGATAAACAGAGCAGCACCATAAATAGGATGTACCCACCAGGGAGGTGTCTGCAGGGGTGTGAGGGGCGGGTGCTGGGTCTTCTCTCATTTACTATCTGTACTAATGACCTGGAAGTGTTGTAAACAGCTTGCTAATGAAGTCACCCTAGCTGGGCCTGCCGTGGGAGCCACTGTGACTGGAAAGAGAATACAAACCCAGAGAACATAACAAGGTTAGGACACTGGGAAGAAAAATCAAAGGGATGAGATTCAGCAGGGAAGGAAGATTGTAACCATCAAGAGAAGAATAATGAGAAGCATAGCATTCCATCGGCAGGGAGTAGAGAGAAAAGTGAAAAAAGAAACACATCCCCAGAAGGAATCTAAAAATAAAGGGCTAAATGAAAGCAATTGCCAATGGTGGGTGTGATGTGATATTACCAGTCAATAACTCCCCACTTTCTCTGGATCTACAGATTACAAATGTCACTGAGATTTGGCAGGACCAGAAAGGCCCCCCTCCCCACCCCTCAGGTCCCAGGAGAGCCTGAAGGCTCTGCTCTCCCATGCATCTCCCATGATTTCTACACCTCACGGTGCTGGTGGCTTCCAATAAGAGTGGCCCTGGCCTAGCTTGCTGCTGTCCCTCACTGTCCTGATCCTGATCCACAAGGGGAAATGTCACAAGCAGGTAGGGAGTAAGTAGGGCAATATTGTTTTAAATTGTGCTGTGTGGGTCAGCTCGACAAGTTGGGGTCCTGAGAGATGAAGAAAAGGGGGTCCTCAGGGGATGAAGTGGGGTCTCTCAGGATGAGGTCTTGGGGTGATGGTTCACAGAGTCACTCCACCCAGACTCCGGGGTAGGTAAACGGTTCTGCCCCAGCGGGAGCTAGACGCAGAACCACTGTTTATTCCAGAAAGTACAGAAGCTTATATACACTCCTGGACCAATCAGGCCCAAAGTTACAAACAAACGGGTGCTCTCTGTCAAGTGCACAGTCCATTAGCATAAAATAGAGAAGATGGAAGGGAGGGGTTGAAGGCATGGAGAGTGCTCCTACAGGGTAAGACATGACTATCCCTTTCAAAAAATTACCTTCTATGGCAACTCAGTGGCAGAGAGTGCGCTTCCAGTGCACAAGATCCTGGGTTCCATTTCCAGCACCAAAAACAAAAGAAAAAACAAAACCAAAAAAAGCTTTTACCCATAGACATCCATGTGTTCAATTCACTTCAGAGGTCTTAGGTCAAAGAAAGGCGATCTCATATACCTAGTTGTTTATTTTCTTGTCTATCTTCCCTATAAGAAGATGAGATACCATGAGGAGTGGGGTGTTACCTGTCAAGTTCACCTTCGCAATGTCTATGTCAAGGGCAGCACCTGGCTCATTAGAAAAGAAATATTTACTGAAAGGAATGAAGAAATCAATCCTGTCCTAAGTTCTTACTTGACAGAAGAAAACAGACCCAAAGCAACACAGTGACTGGCTTTCATCTCACAGGTGAAGGTTGAATCTGGACCAGAACATAGCTCCTCACCTCCTTTGGGTCTTTTCATCCAAAGTCCCCTTCTCAGTGAGGCTCTCCCTGGCCAACTGTGGAAACCACAGACTCCACCCAGCCAACATCTCACATTCCCTCCCTTGCTTTATTTCCTTCCTGGATGCTTATTGTAACTAATGTACATTGTGCACTTTAATCTTATTCATGGTATGTTCCTTGCCTATAGGGAGCATGAATATTTGCAGCACGAGGGCAGCATTTTTGTCTGTTGTATTTACTGCTTTATGTCCAGCAGCAACAAAAACAGTGACAATTGCTAGGATTTATTGAGCACTTGCTATGTGCTATGCCACACACTTTACATGGATTATCTCATTTAAAACTCCCAGCCATCCCATGAGGTAACAATTGTTAGTATGCTTGTCTTATAGCTGGGAAAACAGCCTACAGATGTTGCTTGTCCTGACAAGTAAGTGACAGAGGTGGGACAAAAAGCCATATCTGACATCAAGGTCATGTATTTAACCACTAAAGATACAAACTGCCTCCCAGTGGGGGACCTTGTAGGGGAGCTGACAGAGGCATTGGGACCCAGCACAGCAGCAAGCTCCTATCCCACCTCTGCGGGTCTGTAGGTCACTGGCCTTCCTGTGACTTGGCTCTGATCACAGAGGATTCCAACTGAGGCGGCAGACCAGAGCCAGTGATAGGAACCCTGCAGATCAGAGCTAGTGATGGCTCACATGACTGGCCCCGAGAAGGCCTGACCTGCCCTGGGCTGGCATTTCACGTGGTTGCATGACAAGGAGGCGCCCTTCCTCACTTTCTCGGGGGATCCACAACCTACCTCCACCCTATCCGCAAATGCTCCTGTTGTCAGCTGCCCCTTCCACCAAGATTCACGTACCTCCTTCTGCCCTTCGGCACTTGTCTGGGCACTTGTCTGGCTGATGTCCACACACAGGCAAAATGGGAGGGGAACAGAAAGGTGCTTTCCCTCGGGGGCCGGCCCTGCTTCTTGTTGCTGGTTATTTCCACCTTCTCGTTACACATATCAAGAGACTTGCCAAGTTCTCCTGGTCTTCTTAGATCCAGGGGCCCTACTGTGGATCCTCAGGGCAGGTTAAGAGCAAGGGAGGAATCATATTCATGGGGCATCTATGGGCGCCAGACACATGTCAAAGGAAATGACGTCATTTCACCTTGTCCCATCATACAGACAGCAGAACTGGGACTCCAGCAAGCTTGCCCAAAGCCATATGGATAAGGGATGGGACCAACGGTCCTAAAAGCACAAGTTTAGTTTTACAGTCTCCTTGTCACACACTGGTGTTGCACGTGGCCTGTGGAAACAGTCCCTAGAGGCTGAGGGCCACAGCCCTGCTCATTTATTCCTGAGCAGCAGATATCATCACTAAACACTAGTATTATGCAGGTCACTGTGCTAGGTGCCGGGCATACAGCACCGGGCACAGCAGACGAAAACCCCAGACCGGGGGCAGCTGATATTCTATAGGGACAGACAAACAATGGCCAGATAAAATGCTCCAACAGTGGAAACTGCTGGAATCATTGCTCTGAAGTTAAGATAAGTCAGTACTTGTCAAAAGCTTAGAACAGTCAAAAGCTTAGAACAGTATCTAGGACCCAATATATGCTCAATAAACATTAGTCATTGGTACCATTCTTTTCACTTACCCACAAATAATTCTGTAATAAAATATGCACAGTGTATTTATTACTCATGAGTAGGGTCCAGGGGTTGGGGGGAGAGCAGAGGAAAGCAAGGGAGGGAAGGGTGTGCGTTTTCCCGTTGGCCATCCAAGCCTTCACCAAGACAGTGAGGTGTTTTTTTTTTTTGGTACCAGGGATTGAACTCGGGTACTCAACCACTGAGCCACATCCCCAACCCTGACAGTGACTCTTGATTAAATCCCTCGGGTTGGTGGGTTGAGAGTGCTGCTGGTTCAAGTCCAGGTTCAACTTCCCTCCACCTGTGGGATGCAGGGAAGTCACTGTGTCACTCTGTGACTGACTCTGCATCCCCTTCTGTAAAATGAGCACCTAGGACAGGATCTCATATTTGTGTGGAGAAGATAGACAGGAAATAAATGAATAGGTGAGTTAGATCATCTCCAATAGACCTAAGACTGAGCCAACTGAGTACCTGATGAGGCTCTGGGTGGATGGTAACTCTTCCAGTGGGCAAGTGAGGGATCCTGATGTCCTACATCCTCATCGCACTATCTGCCCATCAATGACGTCTCCTCCAGGCAGGTTCTGCCCCGTCAGGCCCTGTGGTCCTCAGAACAAGAGGAAACCCTCAACAGCTAACAAGTCCCAACCACCCCATGGAGAGGTGATGTAGCCTTGTGGCTTCTTTCCAGAGGCGTTGTAATTGAGAGTGAGAACCGGTGAACTCTGCCAACTGACAGGCGGCAGGTGCACAGTGCATCTTGGAAGTCTGAGAACACTCTCCTCCCAGGGAGGCAAGCTGCAGCTTGCAGGGGGCAGGAGGCCTGCACTTCCCACCCTTTTTACCTTTGCAAACAAGTTATTAGCAGTTTTACACTTTCCCTTAAGGGAATCAGTGTTCACCTTGGCGCCTCTCTGGCACCAAGCCATCTAGTCCTGCTCACAGATCCTTAATGAGGGAAGAAAGGAAGGAAAGAGATAAGGGAGGGGGAGGAAGAGAGCTGGGAGGAAGGAAGGAAGGGAGAAGGAATTTCCTACCTTAAATAGTTGCTATAAATCAGAACAAAAGGGCTCAAAGGATTATCCCCAAAGGCCAATGAAGAGTGGCTTCTTGGGGATCACATGTACCCAAAGGCATACAGTGTGTTTTATGGCAAATCTGTTCTTTTTAGAGATTCAAAGGAGCGTTGCTGGGGTGTGTTAGTGCATTAGGAAAGGGTCCATGCTTTCTTTCCTATCATAACTTGCCCTTTTTTTCCCCTTCTTCCGGGTTAATGAAATTCAAGGGATTTAAGGCCTCCCATGTCAGAAGTGGAGACACTATTCCTTAACCTAAAAAATAATAGCAGGGCATACAAATTGTATGTTGCTCTCAATACCCAGTTCCCTAGCCTTAATTTAGCAAGTCAAATTTCATAACAAATGACTGTGGTAGCTCCCAGGAGTGGAGGCAGAGAGTCTGTGCTGCAAGCAGCATCTCTTTTAACTTGTGCGGCCTTCATCCCTGTAGGGATACATGTTCCACCACTGACTGGGTTGGGTGGGTTGGTTTGTCTCATGCTGGAACTCAGCCTCAAGAAAGCTGCAGACATAAGCCTTGATCTCCAACATCAGCTTTCTCAAGAAAGGGAAAGGGGTGATGCTTTGGTTCTCAGGTTGCCTGGCTCTTTTGTCTTATCTATTACTTGGTTTAAAACTTGGTTGAGGAAGAGGAGTGCTGGTTGTCGGGCTCTGTCAGCCTCCAGAAGCAGCTACTCTGGACAACCACATTCTACACTCCTCCACCCCACCCGTAGCCCTGTGGATTTGTAGATTCTTTCCACCAAACACAGAAAACACTGTGTGTTTCATTATGGTTTCCTGAGAATAGGGCAAGGAACTTGCCTCCTGTATAGTACAGAAAGTGAAACCTATCAATCATCAGAGTTAACCAAGGACAAGCATCCAGAACCCTAAATTTAGGAGGAAGCTGATCCCAGAGCTCACTAAGTTCAAGTTCAGCAGACAGAAAATGGACCTGAGAGTCCATCATCCATGCTGAATGGATCAGTTGATAGATTATTTGGGGCCTGGAGCAAAGACTTTACCTGACATGTGCAATGTTGCTATCAAAGGCAAGGACAATTACTACTGTTCATTGGCTGCTTACTGCGTACCAGGCATTGTGTTAAGTAGTAACACTCATTATCTTATTTAGGCTCATTGCATCAGTTAAGTGTTATTATCTCTATTTTATAGATCTGGAAACTAAATCATACAGAGATGAAGAAAATTTGGCCAAGACATAGAGAGAGAGACAGAGGGAAGAGGAGAGAGAAGGAAAGCTAGACAGAAGACAGACATGTATATACATACACAGAGGGAAGGGAGGGAGAGGTATAATCCAACCATAAACTAGAACATCATGGCTAATAGTGTGAACTTAGGAACTAAAATATCTGGATTTGAACTCGTTATACCCGCATGGTCCTTTTTTAAGTTCATAAAATGCTCCAATAATGATACATCAAATGAATGCTCCAAAGGTCAGAGGAATCAGTACTTGTACAAACTTGAGATGGCAAAATTGTCAAATAAATTTTTTTGCCCTAGAATGGCTATTATTTTTCTTTTAAAGATCTCGCAGACCCATGGGGGAAAGTGGCATTTCTTTTCCTAAGCCCGTGCCGACTCCTCTCTGCTCTCTATGCCTACTGACTTAACCATGCCCATTTGTTCAGTTAAAATTTGTTGAACACCTTACAGGTGATGGGCAACTCTTCAAAACACTGAGAATGTTGCAATCCCCTCCAGGTGATGGGATCAGGAGCTGGGGATTTAGGCGATTAGGTCCTGAGGGCAGAGTCCTCCTGGGTGAGATTCGTGGCTGGAATGAGACCTTTCACCCATTCACCATGTGAGGACACAATGAGAAGGTTCCATCTAGGAGCCTTATTAGATCGAGAATCTGCCTTGATCTTGGACTTCTCAGCTTCTCGGACTGTGAGAACTGAATCCCTGCTGTTCAGAAGCTCCCCTAGTGCAGGGGGTTCTACTGAAGCCTGAATAGACACTCTCTTGTCACACAGGTATACATTCTTCTGTGTTCCTGCAGGCTATAGGCTATGGGGATGTGTGCCTGTGGCCATGTCTATTAGGTAGACTGACTTGCTTCTGAGGTTCAGGGCCAAGAGACTCAGCTGCCTGCATATATAAGTTGCATTCTCCATTTTCAACTTTCTTAACAAAAAAAAAAAGTAATTTAGTTTCTTGACTGTCTTATTTTCTTGTCTGATTTCTTATTTGGCTCAGAACTGGATCACGGGTGAGGAGTGCTGTTTTAGGGCCTTTCCCAAATGCCAAAGGAAGCTTATTTTATACAGCTACATTCTGTATACACAGCAGACAATATTCAATACATGGCTAATGTGTAAATTTATATCTAATATCAGTCAAGGGTTGACTAATGTTCATTATAAAACAAACGACAAGAAAATCTCTCTTCTCTAGAGAACACTAAACAATTTAATTTACTGAGGCAGGCACAGAAGCGGGAGTCTGGAAATTAAAGGCAAGTTTAACAACTTGAGTGGGTGTTTTCTGCTGCCTGTTTACACTGAACGATGAACATTACTCAATAGTTAATGGAGGACATTAAATTGTAATTATCCATTAATTACAACGTATGTGTATGAATACATATTTGTTTTATAAGTGAACACACATCTTATAGCCATTCTCAGTTCAAGTTCTGGAACACCCAGTGAATCTTTGTGAGTTCAAGAGGGCATCGCTGAAGTTTTCACTTTCCAGAACTCAACCAACATCAAACCACTTTAATTTGAAAAAGACAAGATAGTCTATGTGGCACATTGGTGGTAGGTACGATGGTGGAATGTTCTAGAAAAATGGAGATTATGTCCAACAATGAACAGGACACATTTTCTAATAGGAAAAATGAGGTTTGACTGCTTAATCTGCTCTTCAACATCTTGTTCATCCATTTTTTCTGCAAATCCCTTAGCTTCAAATTCATTTTTTAGGAGACCATGCAAGGGGAGTTTTTCTTACAAATCAGCTACCTCCACTCAGCATAGGATCACATTTTGTAGGCAGCAAAACTGAACACCAAATAGTTACCCATATCCTCCTTTTTTCTTCCCCCAGAGAAACTGGGGTCTCACAATGTTGTTCACACCAGCCTAAAACTCCCAGGCTCACCTGATCCTGCTGTCTCAGAATCTGAATAGCTGGGACTACAGATGCATGCCACCATATCCGGGCTTGATCATACAATGATTAGGTCTTTTACAGTTACAAAAATATTTTTGTATTTCTGTATATATTTTTTAAATGGCTGGTTTAAGAGCAGTATTAAAAATACTTCTTCATTTAATTGAAAGAGTTAAGTACAAGCCTGACATGGTGGCACACGCTTGTAGTCCCAGCTGCTGAGGAGGTTGAGGCAGGAGGCTTGCTTGAACTCAGGAGTTGGAGAAAAGCCTAGGCAGCAGAGGGAGAGGAGAAAGACTTCATCTCTTAAAAAAAAAAAAAAAAAAAAAAAATCAGGCACAATCACTTTGATTATAATGTGATTTTCAGTTTTCCAGACTTTAGTCTTTGTCTCAGAGGTTTTTTTTATTAATGTAAGCTCTTTTCCCTTTTGCCCACGTCTTCTTCCCATATTTCTCTTAGGATCACCTTTCTCCCCTGTTCTCAACTCTTTTAGTATCCCCTTCTTCCACTTGAATTAGCAGGTCAGAACTGCTGTTCCAACTCTGAAGCCCTCTCTGATCAAATGTTGACTAGAAAACAATAATTTCCTTAAAGCTGATGAAGATAGTAGTAAAGATGAACAAGATACTCATTTCTTTATGTGTTTACCATGTTCAAAAGACCTTATTGAAACTGTGGCACACGCCTGTAATCCCAGCACTTTGGGAGGCTGAGACAGGAGAATTGCGAGTTCAAAGCCAGCCTCAGCAACGGTGAGGTGCTAAGCAACTCAGTGAGACCCTGTCTCTACATAAAACACAAAATAGGGCTGGGGATGTGGCTCAGTGGTCTAATGTCCCTGAGTTCAATCCCTGGTGCCTCTCCTCCCCTCAAAAAGACCTTGTTGAACTCCTTGATACATCATAGACACTATGCGGGGACATGTCCTGGAGGGGTGATGGAGACACTCTCCAGGTCCTGAAGGAGAAATTAGAAATTAAGCAAGGATCAGTAATATTTGGCAGGTTTGCTACCACTCTCCTCCTATGCTGAGGGAAGGCAGTGATAATTTACCCCAGCACTGTCACCCTGTAGAACATAGACTCAATATCACAGTCCATTCCAACCCAGTGCTCTAAGTGACTACTATCAATAGATTGATCCAACATGTGAGATGAAACGTATTTGCCATTCAAAGTCAGACCTCAATAGAGAATGGGAATAGAGTGGAAGAGAACAATAGATTATATTAGGTACATTCTTTTTGGCAAAATTTGGTTAAAATAGGCTTCTGGGTTAATGCGACCTGATGTCAGCATCATTGGAGCTAACTTTCCTCATTGTAGGCACCTTGCTAGGTGGTTTCACACAGTAGCTCATGTAATCCTCATAACAATTATATTGGGTTATGTTATGGTTTGGGTCTAAAATGTCCCCCAAACACCATGTGCTAAAGACTTGGTCACCAGCCTGTGGTGCTATTGGAATGTTGTAGAAATTATAGGAAGTGAAGACTGGTTGGAGGAGGCAGGTAACTGGGGATGTGTCCTTGAAAGGTATATCTTGTCTTGGGCTTCTTTCTCTCTGCTTCTAACCACCATGAGGTAAGCAGCTTTCTACCACCATGCCCTGCCACCATGGTGATCTGCCTTACCACAAACCCAGAGAAATGGGACCAGTTGACCATGAAACAGAGACTTCTGACACTGTAAGCCAAAATAAAGTTGATTTTTCTCAGGTATTTTGTCACAGCAATGGAAAGCTAACACAGGTCAGTATTGCCACTTTCCTGAGTTTGAAGAAGAGGAAATCTATGTACAGCAAGATTCTCTGTCTGTTTGCCTGCCTGCCTGTCTATCTATTTACATATCTATCAACTACCTAAATATAGATAGGTATCTAAACACAGATATTGTATTCAAAGTCTTACAACTAGTGATGAAGTATGTTAACTCAAGCCCAAGTTAACACTGATACAACTTTCTAAAAATAATTGTGAGTCAATGGAATATTTCAAACTTCTCTATATTTATTTTTCATCCAAAAACAAAACAAAAACTATATTATGTAGATTGTCACTGGCACCTTCACTCTGAATGTCAAATGGTGCTTGTCACACAGTAAGACACCCTTTAGGCAGAAGGCAGTTCCTTGTGGCAGAGGGTTGGCAATGAGGCCCTCACTCTTCTGCCCTCTCCGGATATCACATGTGCCTGGTTATGTGGATTTAAGGATTGCATTGCTTCAGACAGCAGAAGCGTCAACACTTTCCTTTGAGATGGGGAATGATCATGGAAATATCATGAACTACCCAGAGTTTCACTGGGTGCCATACAGAAAAGTTCTAGGTATATCTGTCAAACTTGAAGGTAAGTTCCATATTTTCCTTTTGCAGGAAGGAAGTGCTTTGTATTTTCAGACCTTTACTATAATGACAAATGTTACCAAGCAGATATTTTTGAACAAATAAACACACTTCATCTGTCCCCTCAAGGTAAAGGTGACATTTGAACACATAAGAAAGTCTTTCTAAAGAAACTCATATATAAAAAGAGCATTTTGGAAATGGTTTGAATTTTTTCATCTGTTGTACAAACAGTATAAATGTGACACTTGTCAGTGCTCTTTACAAAGTTGGAAACGTAATTTTCTAACCTGCTTAAAGATTTTCCAAGCCAAGAATTTCAGTGGATTTGAACCTATTTGTTAAAAATATGAACAGAAGAAGAACAGTGCAGGATTACTTGGTAAAGACAATTGGTAGACATCAAGGAAGATAAAAATTTCCTAGCAAAATTTCAATAAGATTTGCATAATTTGCAAGTAAGACTAAGAAAAAGAAAAAAAAAAAACCCTCTAGGATTTACTAATTCTAGTCAGTGATACATTTCTTCTTTCATCTCCGTGTGCCTTGGCGAGGGAAACTTTCCAGTTCTGACAGCCTCCAAAACTAAAATGTAAACTGTTCAGCCTTAGCTTCGAACCAGCGCCAATCAGCTTGTCGATGCCTTTTATCATGATGAGTTCAGCGAAGATTTACCCCACCGTTCCTCCTGCTGAACCACGTAAATCCTTTTTGATGAAAGCAAACTATTTTCTCAATGTTAAGAATATATAATTACAATTAAAAGATTAACATTTTGCCTTTTACCTCATTTTTGTTCAAATTTTCTTTTTCGTTGTTGCTTTTACTATACAGAGTTTCCATGTATGTAACGTATAAATGGATATGTATATATTGGAGTATGTTAAAATCTCTTTCACTGATGATATACACCAAAAAATAGTTTTTGGAGCCAGCCGTGATAGTTCTGGCAGCTTTGAGAATTGCAGTCAGTAGAAAGGAAGTCGAGGCACTGAACAGTGGCAGTCAACCCACAAGACTTATATCTTTACATAGATTAAGGCTGATCACGTTTTGTAAACTGAATCAAATTGTATTTAGCCACCAGATGAGCGGCCAAAACCTTAAGTCCATTGCAGCTATCAGAGGCCCTGATTCGGCCCAGCGTAATCCCAAGGGCTGTGCCCTACCTCTGCCAGCATGTCGGAGGGGGCCAGACTTGAGAAGAAAGGCTAGTGAGGCTTATTTTCTGAGAGACACTTTCAATGGCTCCCTGAGCTGCTGAGGGAGACACTAACCCTCCATGGTCCCTGGCCACATACTTCCCCTAGGCTGAGAGGCTCCCCTGTGCCTCCCTTTTATTCACATAGATAATACAGAAATGTCACGGAATAATCATGAATAATTAATCTAAGTCCTCCAAAGCTTAATACATTAAGGAAAAGTTTATCTGAAAGCTCAAGGATTACATGGAGCTCTGAGAGTATGAAAGATGTGCTAGCTTTCCATTACTGTAACAAAATACCTGAAATAATCAACTTTAAAAAAGGAAGAGTTTATTATGTTGGGTCATAGTTCCAGAGGTTTCAGTCCTGATTGAGTGGCCCCATCACTTTGGGCCTGTGGTGAGGCAGTGAATCATAGTGGGAGTGCACAGCAGAACCATTCACCTCATGACACAAAACAGACAAAGAAGAGGAGACTGGGGCCTCATACGCCCTCCTCTTTAGGAGCACACACACGTAATCCAAAGACCTCCTGGTAAACCTCATGTCTTAAAGGTTTTACCACCTTACAATAGCACCAATTTGGGGACCAAGCCTTTAACACATGGAACTTTAGGTGGCATTCCAGATCCAAGCTATAGCAAAAGGGAATAGTAACATCATCTGGGATCATCTTCTTTCACCCTCCTTTGGACCCCTCACCCTCCCATAGGCCAGCCTCCCTGTGATTAGGTCCTGTGACAGCAGATACTCATCTGTAAAGGCAGTTGGCACAATGACTTTCTACCCAGAAAGCTTTGTTTAATCCATGCCCTCTGGAGTCAGTTAAGATGGTCTTTGAGCAGCTGTGTGCAGAGGGCCTGAATATTCAGGACCCCTCAAAGGCCTGGAGGCCTTGGTCTGTAAACACCTCCTCAGTTAATGAATTGGGTTCCCTCTGGATACAGCATTCTTCCCCTGGTGGCTGGTACCCCTTCCCAAGGCCCCACCCTCTTTTCCCTCACCTTCCTCACCACAAGTGTTCTCCCTCCCGACGTCTTTCTCCAGTCTCACAAGAACCTTAGGCCAAAATGAAATTGCTCTTGGTGATGGTGGCAGGTGACTTAAAAGTTCTAAAATCTTTCTCTTTTTCTATATTAAGGACAAGTGAAATTCTTAGACAATAAACAAGCCTAATCTGGGGGATAGAAGCCATAAGAGCAATTGCCTCCAGATGTGGTAGGGTATTGTCTACAAGGTGCATTCTAGAATAATGTCTACTTCTAGAGGAATGGAAATCTGGAACTTGATCTGGGTTGTGATAACATGGGTGTGTACCTATGTAAAGATTCATTCAGCTGAACACTTAAGATTTGTGTACCTATATATGAAAATTGTATGTCAAATTTCAAAAGGAAAATAAAAACACAATAAGGTATGTTCTTCAGCATTCAGGTGTTTAGAAGCTGGTGGGGTGCTTGGGTGAGGAGGGTCCCAAGGTCATGTGGAACTGTCAGCAGCTGAGCAGACCAGACACACTCCACCTTTTACCAGGTGTGCTGAGCTCCATGGAAAGCGCAGGTCAGACTGAGCCAGGATCGGCCTTGAGAAGAGCCCAATTTTGAAAAATCCATCTTGAATGTCATTGTATGCTGGATACAATGCTGAGTGCTTTACATGTATTATCTCATTTAATCCCCACAATAACCCTGTGGTCAGGGATTGTTATCCCTGGGCAGCGTTCAGCATTTCACAGCTCACAATGTGGCAAGATCTGTGCTCTCTTCACAATCCTGTAGCATTGGCCTCTCAATTCAGTTTCCTTGTGGACAACGTTTTTCTTTTCTTTTCTCCAAGACTGTGACTTTTTGCAAGGCACAGTGGCATATATCTGTAATCCCAGTGGCTCAAGAGCCTGAGGTAGGAGGATCACAAGTTCAAAACCAGCCTCAGCAACTTAGTGAGGCCCTAAGCAACTTAATGAGACCCTGTCTCTAAATAAAATATAAAAAAGGGCTGGGAATGTGGCTCAGTGTTCAAGTGCCCCTGGGTTCAATCTCTAGTATGAAAAAAAAAAAAAGCGACTTTTTTACATGCTAAAACACATAAATCCTTTTTGATGAAAGCAAACTATTTTTTCATTGTTAAGAATATATAATTACAATCAGATTAACATTTTGTCTTTGACCTCATTTTTTTCAAATTTTCTTTTTCATTGTTGCTTTTACTGTACAGAGTTTCCATGTATGAAAAAAAGTGACTTTTTCTTTTTAGTAGAACGCTTTATTTCTTACTCCATGCTGACACAGCAGAAAAGAGACATCAATTGACTCTTAGGATGGGTTCTCTTTGGAACCCTCCCCTGAAGACTTGGTCTTCCTTACCTGCACCAACAATGAAAACTGAAACAAAAAGTCATGTCTGCTTTTGTGCCTAAGAGAGGAGTCTTTCTACCTGTATCTTGGAGGTTTTTTCCAGGTCTGTCCATTGCCTGGCAGCCAGTCCTGAGACATTCACTCAGCACTCCTATCCTCAAGAGGGTATTTGGGATTTTTAAAGGTCAGAGTCATTAGAAAAGAATTTACACCTTTCTCCTAGGGTAATTCTCACAGGCCACTCTAAAGGGTTACTTGTCCAGAAACCAGTCCTTCTGATGTTTTGGAGTCCTGTGAAAGCTTTAGGAACATCTATCAAGTGAATAAAATGGGGTTCTTTGACTGCTAGGTTCTTTGACTGCTGAGTTAGTGACATCTTATATACCTCATATGCTTTTGGCATTTGAGAGCCTATTCAAGGTCCTGTTTTACCTCTTGGTAGTCTCAAGTGCTTAAGCCAATTACTCTTCACTTCTAAGCCTCATTTTCCTCCTTTGTGAAATGCAGATGATTACTACCACAAACAGTAACAATAATAACAATAGTCTTAATTGGGCTCATTTTACATGCCAGACACTACGGAGCGCTTTTGGCACCTGGATTCAGTTTAATTATTACGATAAAAAAAGATCTGTGCTTTCCTATTATTGCCCTTGCTCACAGATTAACAGACTGACACACATGCCTGTGATAAACTGCAGAGTCAGTATTTTAATAAGATTTGCCTAATTTAGAGCCTAAAACCCTAACTTCCATGCTGTTTTGATCCCCACTTCAAACTGTTGTGGGAGGTGTTTATAATATTTGTGAGAGTCCTTTGTAAACTAAAAAGCCAAATCAAAATATTAATACCATTATTCTTTTTTTTTTGGTACTAGAAATTGAACTCAGGGGCACTCGACCACTGAGCCACATCCCCAGCCCTATTTTGTGTTTTATGTAGAGACAGGGTCTCACTGAGTTGCTTAGCGCCTCCCCGTTGCTGAGGCTGGCTTTGAACTCGCGATTCTCCTGTCTCAGCCTCCCTAAGTGCTGGGATTACAGGCTTGAGCCACCGCGCCCGGCTCCATTCTTCTTATTATTCTAACTTTATGAAGAAATAAGAGGAAGAATAAGGAGAGTTAGAAATAAGAGACACAACCCATGCCTTTAGGAAATTTATAATCTAGAGGACTAGATGGGAAAAAATTTTAGGAAAATAGAAACTGAAAACGTCCAATTATGTAAAGGATCCTAGCAGCAGACGAAAACAGTGCAGAGAAATATTCACATGCCAAGGGATGTTGATATCACTGGAATGCAGAACCCGATGGTATGGGAAGACCCCACAGGAGCATTAGCATTCTGCAGTCTGACTAAGGGGGTGGCAGGGACATATCAGGCTGGGTCACTGCCAGTTACATTTCAGGGGGACCTGAGGTAACAGCCAAGAGTACAGGTGGCCTGGGCAATGGTAGAGTGTAAGTCTAGGAGACAACAGGGAGTGAGAGAGGTACTTGCCAGGGGATGAGGAGGCCACATGATCTAAGGCCCTGATTGGATTTGTAACACTATAATGAACCACCGTGGGTGTCTGACAGGAGATGTGATATGATTCAAAATACATCAGAGGAAGACATACATACCAGAGAGGCTAGTGGAGTAAACAGCCCAAGGCAAGGAGTTTGTGGCAAATATTTCAGGGACAATGCTAGACATGCTCTGGAAAGGAAGGATCTGATGGTTTGGGAACTACTGAAAAGGAGGGATTGTTCCCATGGGACCCAGGTCCTTGGAGGCCTTGGAGGCCAGTGTCTGTGGGGCTCAGCACAGCACTCCCAGTCTCTGGAGCTTCCTAAGCATAAATAATATTTGTTGCCTAGCTGGGCTTGTTGAGAACAGAATGGGCATAAGATGCAAAGGAAGCAGGAAGAATTAAAGCCATCAGGCATTTATTACTGAGGAACTAGGACAACTGAAGTACCATTGATGGTTATATGAAATTGACATTCAGCAAAGAAATTATTTGGCGTATATTTGGAGGTGGTAGATGTCAGTGGAGCTTCTTGGCTAGAAACAAGAAATGCAATTCAGAAAATTTAATTTAGGACTAGGATGCAGATGTGGAAATGTTTTGTAGACACATAGCTATCAAATAGGATTCTTATTTGCCAGCAACTGAAACGTACTCTGATTTAGATAGAAATAATTAAATGAAAGGGCAGTTCTTGTGTTAGTCAGCTTTTCATCTCTGTAACCAAAATACCTAACAAGAACAACTTAGAGAAGGGAAGATGTATTTTGGATCACAGTTTCACACGATTCAGTCCATGGTTTTCTGGCTCCAAGGCAGAAATATCATGGTGGAAGGCTTGGTGGAGAAAAGATGCTCAGTTCATGGAAGCTGGGGATGGGAGAGAGAGAGAGAAAGAAAGAGAGGGAGGAAAGAGCCAGGGAGAAGATAAATCCTTCCAGGGCTCTCCACCTCCACCCCACCACACGACCTACTTCCTCTGTCCAGGTCCTACCTCCCAGTCGTCCAATCGGCTATCACTGGATTAATTCACTGTTGAGGCCAGAACCTTCAGGATGCAGTCACTTCCCAAAAGCCCCACTTCTGAACACAGGAGACTTTGGGGACATCCCAGATCCAAACCATGACAATTCCTAATTCAGAGTCTCTGGAAGTTTGGTGACAAGGTGAAGAGGTTGCAGCCAAAACCCCAGCCAAATGCACTCCCCAGAGCAAGTCAGCAAGGAGACTTCTACCCCCTGGAGTCCCAGGTGACATCACTTGGATTGCTGACCTTGTGGATGTGGGGAGTTGGGCATCTGTCTATTTGTACCTCTGATGCTGTTGCCCCTGGAGACAGGTTGCTACTGCCACTCCCTTTATCACCAAGAAGAATTCTTCACTGTCTCTGGCATTTTTGTCTGAGTCCCAGGTTTGGGACAGAACCTATGCAATTTGCACTCCTCAGCAGCAGCAGAAGCCGAGGAAGGAGTATTGGAACCTTATTGGCAGTGAAGGGCTTGATTTCCCACCAGACAAATAAAGGGAGGGAAAGTGGAGCCCAAACCATGCATTTTCATTGCCAAAAGGAGAGAGGTGAAATCAGAGCAGGTAGCGCCAGGGTTTCACCCACCAGGGCTGGCTTCACCCACTGAGAGAATAGGTGGGTGTCGATACAGTAAACTAACCCCTCAATACCTGCAAACTCTCTGCCATCAAGCCCAATTTAATGCCTGTAATTAAGAGTCATCTGTGTACAGTACAAAACTGTTCCAGGTTAACACATAACTTTTCCTGGAAGGGGACACACTTTACTTTGTGATCACTATTAACCCTTTGGACATCAGCTTTCAGGAATGTGGGAAATAGAAGCTGGTGCTCCTTCCTATTCCCAGATGTTGGGAAGGGCCTGACCCAAATACAAATTCCCTGTAAGGACTTTTAGCCAGGCTGACCTTGCTTAGGGACCTCCAGTTTGTTCCACTCATGGACCCTCAGTGGCCTCACCAATTGTCACAGCACTGTCCATCATGGTATTTCAATGGGGGATAAATGGCAAGGCAGAAAGAAAAGAGATTTGTGTGTGTGTGTGTGTGTACGCATGCACACACATATGCGCCTCGCTGATTTGATGCACAGTGCCATGAGGATGGGCTCAGATCTCCAGCTGATGGATGTTTAAACTGAAGCTTGGGATGATGCTTCTTGCCCAAGGCCCAGTGGTATGCTGCAGAGGTAGATGTCAAAGCCAGCTCTATCTGACGCCAAAGGCTGATAGCATTCCTAACGCTATGTTGTCTCTCCATCAAAGAGGGGCCAGAGTACCATAGAGCAGGGGAAATTTGCACCTTCATAGTCCAACAGATGGAAGAAAGGGAAAAACTCAGTGGTTCATCCCTGACTTGACTTGGCACAAATATTCTGGGTTTCTTCAGGAGAGGATGTGTGGCTGTGGCAGAGGTGGCCGGCAAGAGTTCTAGACTCACGTCTTGCTAGCTTGGGTCCACCTGTCACCAGGGCCTTTTCTCTGGTTGTAACGGTTGCTAATCTTGTGAACAAGGGGTTGCAGGCCTTGAGTTTCCACCTGCCCCTCCAAATCAAGGGTTCCACTAGGCTCACCTCCATCACAGAGCCTGAGAAAGGCTCCCCAGAGGAACACGGAAGTGCTGGTGTCAGAGGGGAGATGTGGGAGTCGTGAAAGCCACACACCAGAATGCCAGCTTCATAAAGATGGGGTACTGTTTTTGGTTTGTTTAATTTTGTTTTTCTTGTTTGTTTTTGGTACCGGGGATTGAACAAAGGGGCACTCAACCACTGAGCCACATCCCCAGTCCCATTTTGCATTTTATGTAGAGACAGCGTCTCACTGAGTTGCTTAGCGCCTCACGGTTGCTGAGGCTGGCTTTGAACTCGCGATTCTCCTGTCTCAGCCTCCCTAAGTGCTGGGATTACAGGCATGCGCTACCACGCCCAGCTGTTTAATTTTGTTAAAATTTGTTTTGAATTTATTTATCGCTTTAAACCCAAGACTTAGAACAGGGCTCAGCAAACACATGGCAGACACACTTAAGAAACCCTGTTGAATGAGCGACGGAATGAATGAATGAATGTCCCTTCAGACTGATGCCCAGGATCCTACCAAATGGGAGAGGGACACACTGCAGGGAACAGAATTGCTTGTCTTTCAGATGAGTCCTGTGTCATTTGCTCAAGGTCACCTGATTGCTGACATGTTGGTGTTCACTGCATGTCAATCACAGAGTTAATGGAGCCCTGAAATGCCAATCTCCAAGAAGGGCAGAGTTTACAGTCCAGTTTCTCCCAAGTCTTCCTGAATAAGAGATATGTCCCTTTTTTCTTACAGGCAATGTCTACAAGACCATTATGCCTCATGCACTGCTGCCCTTTCTCCCCAGATCCCCCCTCCCCCCGCCCCACTCCCCCACCCCCATCAAATGGAAAGTCAGTGTGATGTCCACTCACGTGGCACTGACGGCATGGTCTGGCAGGAGCTTGGGAGGTGGTATCCAGAATGACTACTCAATGTCTGTTAATTGAGTCTTAGATTCTCTCCCCTCAACATTCTAACCCCATTCCCCAGAGGAGATTCTAGGAAGAGCGTGTATCTCATGCCCCCCAAGTTATCTCGACCACCATTGGTCTATCCCTGGCATGCTTGAACAACTGGACTTTTTACATTAACAAGTAGCAGAATATGCTCAGTCAACTTGGCTCGGCCAAACTTGTATATGTCCAAAACAAGGCTGTAAGGATGTTGGATCTGGAAACCACTTTTAGAAATAAAAATAAAAGCAACCCTCAGAAAAGTCATTGAGATAAGCTGCCTGGTTAGTAGGCACCAGGTGTACTTTCCATTGTGGAAACTGATCTTAATTTGTCCTAACGTGATGTAGCTATTTAGCATTTCCTCCCCCTTCTTCTCCTTCTTCTAGTTAATTCTGAGTGGAGATAAATCTTGAAAACAGAATTGGAGGGCACAGCGGGAGGCCCTGCAAAGTCATTCGGGTTGTACCTTCCACAGTGCCCCTTTGCTATTTTCTGAGCAATTAAAACTTGTGCAGGAAAATAAAGTGTCACTATCATGAGTCATGGACGTGACAGAGCCAGGGTGTGTGGAATAGTGAGCTTTGGATGAGGGGCTCCTTGGGCACCCTTGGGTGTGGAAACAATACCTCTATTGCCCCAGGAACTATTGAATGCTAGAAGTGCAGAAAGAGACCTAGCTCAGGGGGTTGTCAACCCTGTAATTCTTGGGGCATTCCAGAGGAGTAGGCAAGCTACTGAACTGTCAGTTCTTAAGCCAGGAAACAAAGGCTCTGGGAGTTGAACAGTTTTCCTGAGGCAACTTGTCTGAGTCGGTGACAGAAGCTCAGGTTCTCCCTTCTACAAAAACAAAATGGCAATGCCTCACAGCGCTGACCCCCATCTCCCTCCCATGGTGGGGAGGTTTTGATCCCTGGCATTTTCTTCCTTGATCCAGGCCGTGGCTCCCACTGTTCGTTTGATCTGCTATTATTATTTTACTCTCCTTCTGACCCTCACATCCTTCAGACGCACCACATTTCATTGAATCCAAGATGCTATCGATCATAAGATGAACCACTCTTTCATGTAGTGCTAAAACCCAAGAAACGCTGCCAATTAAACTACAGCGTGGCATTGATCATGATGCAGGAGGATTTCAAATGTGGGAGAAACAAGTCTTAGACCCACCAGATGTCTGTCTCGATTCAGAACTCTTTTTTTTCAAAAATCAGCTTTGGGGAAGTATGTCTTGCTCTCCTTCTGCCTCATGGTCCCGCGTGAGCCGCCCATTGGTGTCCTCTGCTCCTCTGGCTTCAGGATAGAAGCTTGCGACCCAGATTGCACGGAGCTGGGGGCCATCTGGGATTTTACATCCTGGAGAAGACAGTCTTTCTCTGGTGAAAAAGAGGACGTGAGGCCCTGAAGAGCCAACGCTTCAGAGTGACTGAGATAGAGACAGGGCTGCAGCAGGGTTTAACTCTGCTGCATTTGTCCCTGAGGCCAGGTCATAGCCCCGTCAATACACCCCCACACCCCTCGGCTAAACCTAAAGTAGGTTTTTTTTTTTTTTCTCTTCTGCTCCCAGAATCCTTGTTTTTGCAGACTCCAATAGGGTAACTAAGCCAATGCAGTCCCTCCCTCTCTTCTGGGCTTTCTTGCTTATTACTGTGACATGGAAAAAACCAGGAATGGCGAACATCCTGGTCTTCATTGGTGCATTAGCTACTCCCTTCCACCACCAAATACTTGTGAGCATAGGTCCCTGCCTGTTATTTTTTTCCCCCAAGAAAGCAGAGTTGCATTTTATAACAGTGAATTTCAATTTTTTTTTTTTTTTTGGAAGAAAGAGAAAATAAATTCCTTGGGTGGGAGTGGGATCAGAGAGGTCAAAGTCAAGATCAAACATACATTAAGAAAAGACAAAAAAAAAAAAAACCTACAGATTTCCTCTCCTGAAGTCCATCCTAACCCTCCTCTCAAACCCTAGTTGGTATCAAGGATGAATAGGGACTGAAAATCAAGGACAAACTACTTGAGAATTGTAGAAATAAAAAATGGGCACCCAGTGCCTGGTAGGACTTAAAGTTGCCCACAGACTGGGAGGTGTCCAGATTTCTGAGGTTTGCTAATGAATACTTTTCAAAAAATTTTCAACATAAAGGTTCATAAATTATCAGAAAATTACACTAATCCACTTGCCCTATTTTAACTCTTCCAACGTTCCCCTTAGCCTGGTTTTCTGTTGCAGAGAAAGGTAAGTGGAAAATCACTCTTGAGGTTTCTTTTGTGCAATAAGAATCTTAGGCAGGACCCACCTTGCTGTGTCCTCGCATGCACCTTGTAAATTGATTCCATACTGCTCCCATATTCAAAAACCCAATCTCCTTGGAAACCTGAAAGAAAATGAATAGTTGTAGAAGCCAATCCTACCAGCATTGAGATCAAAATCTTCATTATACAAATTTGCTTGTCCTTCCATGCCTTTTAGGTCAGAAATATTCATTATGAATTAGTGTTAATCTCATATTTCTGCAATTTTTTTTAGAGTTGTTGAACCTTTACTAGAAAAATAAAAAATCACCTCTTGCTCTTACACCCAAGCTTTTTATTATTTTGTGTGTGTGTGTGTGTAGTAACACTCCTTTTTTTTCCTTGTTTTCTGAAGGTTTATTAACTTTTTATATGGAGAAATGTTGAATGGAGGTGATATTATTACTGTATGGTGTTTTTGATCAGAGCTTTTCCTGAGAAGAATGCCTTTTATGGGAAAATACCGAATGACAGAAAAGTAGAGCTGACCACAGAGCAATCACCTAAGCATTATGCCTACATGGAGTTGGTTAGGAGATGCTGTGTGGCCTCTTTTCTTTCTAGGGGAGAAAAAGAAGATTGAAACTTAATCCCCGCATAGCACAATATCACCAGCTTTTGAAGATATCTGAAAGATAGCTATTATTAATGATTCATTAGTGAAAATACTCCCGCGGCCAGAATATGAGCAAGAAATGCTCAAGTGACTTTGCGGTGGATCTGAGAACCTGTAATATCAGCCTCTCTCTTCCTGTATACTGGGGCAACTTAAGCCCTCCTAGGACCACGTCAGTCTCTCCTATATCTGAGCTAGTTCCCAAAGAGTCCACCACCTTATTCCCTTTCTGGTCCATCTCGTGGCTGTGAGCCTAGGCATGAAGTCCTGTTGTTAGCTGATCCAGGAGCTGGTGTGCCCCAAGTTGCACCCTGAGTATCAGAGAACACCTGCCCTTACTTTTTTGTATGAGCCAAAGGCTCAGGCTGCCTCCATTTCCCTGTCTGTTACTCCAGGTTCCTGTGGAGACTTTAATTCCCACGTACTTGACTCTACTGCTTGTAAGTCCCTGGTCTCAAGGATCATCTCTTTAGTTGTTTGTTTGTTTTGGTCTTCTCCTCATCATTTTTCATTTCTTCTGATGTCAGATTTTAAATTTTGGCCAACCATCCACTGGTAGGTTCATCGTTCATGGGGCTTGGATAGATGTGATGCCATCTTAGTCCCAGCTGTAGCAGGTAATGCACGGCCCAAACCTAGCCAGTCCGTGTATTGGTGTATTTCACCTTTGGCCACAGTGATTGGTTCAAAGATGTGCACATGACAAGAGCTGGCCCAATGAGAATCAGTTGGGGGACTTGGGTTAAAACTGTTGGGTGGGAGTTCTTTCCATTATCCATTTTCTCGAGTGCAAAAATACTGATATTTAAACCCAGCTAGCCCTTTGTTGTGGGGCTGTCCTGTGCATTGTGGGAAGTTCAGCAGCATTTCTGGACTCTATCTACTAATTGCTAATAACAACTCCCCCTCTTTCCTAGTTGTTACATTCAAAATAGTGTCCCGACACTGCTGAATGTCCCAGAAGTTGAGGCTTGGGAGGAAGGAAAATTGTCCATGATGAAAAACCACTGCATGGACTGAAAACAGAGTCTGGAACTGCTGGAGGACCTCACATGGAAAAATTCTGCCTGAGTAGGAAGCCAACACACTCAAAGTTAGAGTCAAAAAAAAGAAAGACCAAACACCAACAGCATTCTTTTTTTAAAAAATTTTTATTTGTTCTTGTTAGTAATATATGGCAATAGAATATTTTTTGACATATCATAGATACATGGAGAATAACTTCCCATTCTTGTGGTTGTACATGATGCAGAGTTACACTGGTCGTGTATTCATATATGAACATAGGGAAGTTATGTCCGATTCATTCTATTGTCTTTCTTATTCCTACCCCCGCCTCTTCCCTTCCCTTTATCTAATCCAATGAACTTCTATTCTTCTCTACCCACTCCACCCCCAACCCCACCTATTGTGAGTCAGCATCCACATATCAGAGAAAACATTTGGCCTTTGTATTTTGAGGGGGGGGGATTGGCTTATTTCACTTAGCATGATAGTCTCCAGTTTCATCCATTTACCAGCAAATGTCATGATTTCATTCTTTCTTATGACAGAGTGATATTCCATTGTGTATATATACCATGTTTTCTTTATCCATTCATCTGTTGAAGGGCATCTAGGATGGTTCCATATCTCCCAATGGCTTCTTTGTCTCCTGTTTTTTCTCCTATGCATGACACCCTTCCCATCCAAGTGAGGATGTCCACTCTCACTAATTCTTTTTAACATTGCACTGTGTAGGTCCTAACCAGGGCCAAAATGCAAGAGCTACAAGTAGAAGACATGGAGATTGGAAAGAAGATAAAACTAACTTTATCTGCAAACAATATGATCTTCTAGGTAGAAAATTCTGAGACCTACAAAAACAAAACCCAACCTTGTTAGAATTAATAACTAGATGGAGCAAAGTTGCAGAACAAAAATCAATACACAGCTTTCAACTATACTTCTATATACTAGTGATTATAAATTGGAATTTTAAAATAGTGCTATTTAAAACAGAATCAAAATATTAAGTTCTGAGGGGACAAATTATATTAAGACCTATATTCTGAAAATTACAAGAAGAACTTGAGAGGAGAGATACCAAGAGTCATGGTTAGAAAATAAAAATGTGGTAAAGAAGTCATATCTATCTAAATTAGTCTATAAATTCAAGTTATCCTAATCAAAAGCCCAAAATCAATCAATCAAAAGCTTCTTTTTATAAATAAAAGTTGACAAGATGATTTTAACATTTATGTGGAAATACAGAAGATTTATAATAGTCAAAACTATTTTACAAAAAAAGAACAAAGTTAGAAGAATACACTACCTGATTCATAACTATTACAAAGCTACAGTAAAGAAAACAATGTAGCATTAGCATAAAGATAGATATATAGGTCAAAGTACATCATAGAGAGTCTAGGAATGCACCCAAGTTTATCTGTCTAATTGCTTTTTGACGAGGAGACATGATAATCCTTTCAACAAATTGTTCTAGAAATATCAAATATCCATATACCCAAAAATCCCTCATTTAGCTAACATTGTATACAAAAGTTAACTCAGAATAGATCATAGATCTATGTGTAAAATATAACACTATAAAATTCTAGAAGAAAACATGGAGTAAAGCTTAATGATCTGGGTTTAGACAAACATATCTTAAATGGGAGACTCAAAAAGGACAAAGTACAAAAGAAAAGTACTAAATTTAACTTCATTAAATTAAAAGATTCATACTCTTCAAAAGACACCATAAGAAAATTAAAAGGCAAGATACAAGAGGGGAGAAAATATCTGTAAAAATATATCAGCTAAAGGCCTTATATTCATCATTTTCTTTAGGTCTCTATTCAAAATTCTTATATTAAAAGAATATATGAAAAATTCTTTCAACCCAACAAACCAAAGACAAGAAACCAAATAAAAAATTTGGCAAGAGTTTAACAGACCTTCATCAAGGAAGATACAGGTATGCAACTTATAACAAAGCTTCAGGGAAATGGTAATCCAATAAAATTATACCACCTAGTGACATCGTAGCCATCTTTGTGTGTGTAATTGCACTCTGTGATGTTCACAGCAACAAAAGGACCCAACAGCACACTTGTCAGAACACAACCCTGTCTCTAAGCAGTGAATGACTGCATGTGGATAAAAGACAGGCACATGAAAAATTATTAAAAATCAATAATGATTAAGGGAAATGTACCTCAAAATCACAATGATATTCTACTCCCTACTCACTGGAATGACTCAATTAAAAAGACTGACAATGCTAAGCATTAACCAGAATATGTCATTGCTAGGAATTCAAAATAATATAGTCAGCTTGAAAAAGAGGCTGGCAACTTCATAAATACCAAAACATACTCTCACCATATAACCCAGTAATTCTATTCCAAGGAGAAATTAAAACTTATTTCCACACAAAGACTTACACTTGAATGTTCATTTCAGCTTTATGAACAAGATCCCTAAACTGGAAAAAATCAAAATACATCAACACATGAATGGATAAACAGACTGTGGTACCTTCATATAATGGAATAGTGTTCAGCAATAAAAAAGGAATGAATTAGTTATATGTGGTCTAACATTGCATTATGCTAAATTGAAGCAGCTAGACATAAAAGACTGCACACTGTATGATTCTATAATTTTATCAATGTAACTCTATTATGCAAAGTATATTATACTTATAGAATATTCTAGAAAGGACAAAAACCTAGGAATGTAAAGCAGATCAGTGGTTGACAAGTGCTAGGCAGAATACCTACTAAAAAGAGCCATGAGGCAACTTTCACAGTAATGAAAATTTTCTGTGTATTTATTTAGTGGCAGTCACACAACTGCCACATTTGTCAAAACTCACTGAACTGCACATGTATATTCTTTCTCAATAGAGCTACTTCCAAAAGGCAAGGATCGTAGCACTCATAGGGCATTGGTGTCCAGGCATGTGACAGTCAGCAGGATGCTATAAACAGGATCAGCAGATAACAAATATTTTAGGGTCCGCGGGCCATACAGTCTGCCACAGATACCCAGTTCTGCATTCAGACTTTTGAGGCAGCCACAGACCACGGTAAATGAATGGGACTGATTGTGTTCTAATTAAAGTTTAAGAACACTAAAATTTGAATTTCATAGAATTTCCACATTGTGAAATATCATTTTTCTTCTGTTTTTTTTTTTAACTCTCTAACCATTTAAAACATAAAAATCATTTTAGCTAGCGGCCAATATGAAAATAGATGGTTGACCAGATTCGGCCCATAGACTGTAGTTAGCCAACACATTATAAATGTGTTAATATAGATGCAACAGTTATCACGGCCACATCAAAGAGGTGAAGTTTCTAATACTCCAGTCATATTTACATGTTATTTACATGTTATAAGAGAAAAATTTTAGTCTTACATATTCTTAAATAGTAAAACAATATTTGTTTGCTGTTTTGGTACTTCTTTTTGAGTTGTGGGCTTTAAAAATCAAAGCTTACTTTATTAAATGAAGTTTAATTTTAAAACTTAAAACACTCTTATTAATACCCTTTCCCTGGTAAAAGACATTTTTAATCTTTTTAAATGATTTTCAAAAGCTTTACTGTATATTATGTCTGAAGTCTGGGCTACCCTGAATTATCTTTTCCTTTACCCTCTGTCTAATTCATGGCATAGATGAGTGGCTTTTGTACTTGCTTTATTACCTGAAATATTCTTCTCCCACATTTCACCATTTTCTTTAGGTCTCTACTCAAAAATTTTAATTAATGAAATTTTCTCTGACTACACCCCTCCTCTACCCAACCCTTAAGATAGTAACCACTATCCTGACCCTCTTACCCTGCTCACCCCCGCCCCCCGCCATAGCAATCACTATTATCTGTTATATCTTTACTTGTTTATTTGCTCATTTTATGTCTCTTTTTATTAGAAAAAGTACCATGAGGGTGAAGATTTTGCAATTTTCAATGCTGTATAATCCCAGTGCCTAGACGAATGTCTAACAAATTGTAGCTGCTAACCATGTGATTTACTGAATGAACGACCCAGAATGCACAGGCTATCTCGTTCATGGGAACATCATCCAACAACTGCCACATAGTAAGAAAAATTATGCTGAGAACCATTGCCTAGGACACCCCAGAGTGGTAGGAGAAAACCAATCCATACCAGGGAGGTAGAGGAGCAGATGGCGGACAGGGAGCATGGTGCTGCAGATGCCTGGGGACCTCTAACAGGATCTCTCCTTTGGAAAATACATCCTACCTGGTTTTGAGCAACTGCTGTATTAGAGAACTTTCAGCAACCATATCTTCTGCTAGAAAAGTAATGGTCATTTACTTTCCTTTCTCTTAGTTTAACTTAACTTCTTTTGAACATTTTCTTGTCAGAAAGTTTATAAGTAAGAAGGCAGATTATTTACCAGGAGAGTATTTTCCAGGTTTCAGAGGGAAGTCTGAGTGAAGAATAGCATGTTAGATTTCCGGAAGGCAGTTCAAGTCTTCTAAGTCACAGATGCCCAAAGCACAAGGTTCTAATATATATATTTCTTTATAAAGCACATTTTGCTGTCTCCAAACTGCAGTGTCAAATCCTAGAAATCTGTGCTTTTGACGTTCTTGACATATAATGTTGATATTTTAGATGCTCAGTCTGTGATGGAAGGTTAGGATCATGGTAGTGAACAAGGATAACCTGTAGAAAGATGCTTTTGAAGTGGTTATTGTTTTTAAATGGGTGGAGAATTTTCTTTTAAACTGAAGTCTGAGCATGAGGAAAGAAGAGAGGAAAAATAGATCAATGAAACATATGAATTGCTTCTAATTTTCTTTAACAAACCTCATAAGAACCAACAAACACAAACTTGGAACAGATTTGTGTTTGAAACATCTTTTGTTTTGTATCACACAGTTGAAAATATTTTCACCAGAAAAATATGGTTCATATTTTCCTCATATGTAAGAATTTTGTCAAAATGGATCTGATGTTGACAGGTAGAAATTAGAGGTTGACTAAATTTAATTCAGATTGTTGCCTAAATACTTGTTCTGACTCTTGCCCTTGAGGAGAACATTGATGAGTATATCTCTCTTTCTATTGTATATATTTACATTTTTTGGGGGGGCAAGGGAACTAGGGATTGAACCCAGGCCCTTGTGCATGCTAAGCATATGCTCTACCATTGAGCTAATCCCCAACATCATATTTACTTGATGTTATGACACACTTATTTTTTTGCTCATTTGAACTATTTGAAATCAATTGTCTTATAATGCATAGTATCTCCAGCTATAGTTCTCAGAATTTTTTCTTTTGCTATGATACATAAAATAATATTGACTCACACTGTTCATATCATTATCATTTCAGATCTGCTGAAATAAGACATGTGAGATATGCTTTATTATTTTAAATTTTTATTCTTTTCCCCATTAGGGGCCATTCCCCGACTCCCCCAGCCCTGATTCCTTATGACACTTGCAGTAAGGCTTAATACAAAAGAAAACCTTCATATTATTGGCTCACTAGCTCCATATTAAGGCTCAGTACTTCATATAAGTTTGTCCTATAGGTTCAGAACTTCTGCTTTTATAACTCATAAGGAAAGTTAATATTAGCAAGCACCTATTTAGCACAAGTTTCTGTGAATGTCTCAGTCTTGACAAAATTTCTTCCCTTTCTTGGTTTTCTTTTCTTGCTGTGGCCAGATTTCTTACCTACTTTTAAGGAATCTTACAAAACAAATTTAATTTGAATTTAATCCAGGATTCATCTTTAAAAATTACCTAGTATTTGTTTACATTCTACATGTCCTCCAACTTATTATCCTAGAAAGGGGTATCAGGAGCTACTGAATGTTAAGAGAGGTGGCCAATGTTTGGAGTACCTTGCTTTAGGACTAGTCCCCCCAAATTATAGATCAGACTTCATGGAAAGGGCACAGGCCATAGAGCCAGAGAGAACGGAGTTTGAATCCCACCTCTGATGTATGACTTTATGGGCCAGATTGGAACAACCTCGCAAGGCTATTCAAACACTGGATGTGTGTGAAGTGTTGACAGTGGAGGGACTTAAGAGGTGGTAGTTAATGGTATTACTCAAGATCACGTATAAGCTGGGCGCGGTGGCGCACACCTGTAATCCCAGCACTTTGGGAGGCTGAGACAGGAGAATGGCAAGTTCAAAACCAGCCTCAGCAACAGCGAGGTGCTAAGCAACTCAGTGAGACCCTGTCTCTACATAAAACACAAAATAGGGCTGGGGATGTGGCTCAGTGGTTGAGTGCCCCTGAGTTCAATCCCTGGTACTCCCCTTCCCCAAAAAAATCACTTATAAAGCACGTATAAAGAGGGGAAAGCCCTGGGAAATTCAGGAACTTGCTGTACCCTTTCTTCTCCACTCACGTCCTTGTTTGTTGTAGAGTTCTCATGTTCTGATATTTACACCCGCCACAATCCAGAATCACACAAGTTTAGAATTGTTCTCAGCTGGAGATCTGCTATCACCTGTTTACACTCCAGCCTGAACTTGGAGTGAGCCAAACAGGCCTGGGGCAGAAGTCTGGCCCTGCTGCTCACCAGCCATGGCACCCTGGGCATGTGCTTGACCTGCGTATCAGTCAGGGTTCTCCAGGGAAAGAGAACCAGCAGGACATGTGGAGATGGATGTGGATAGAGACAGGTACAGGTATAAATTCAGATGTAGGCAATGATGGAGGCTGACAAGGTTGCAAGATCTGCTGGGTGAGTTGAAAATCTGGAGACCCAAGAGAGCCAATGATTTGGTTCTACTCTGAATCTGAAGGGCTGAGAACCAGGATGACAAATGGTGTACATTTCAGTCTGAATACTGGTAAGTTAAAGACTTAGGAAGACCCAGTGCTTTGGTTTGAGCCCAAAGGCAGGAAAAAGCTGATGTTTGGAGGCAATTGGGAAGGAAGGATTTTCTCTAACTAGGGAGAGGGTTAGTCATTTTGTTCTATTCAGGCCATCAATTTGATTAGATATGGGCTGCTTGTACTGGGGAGGACAAGAGGCTTTACCAGGTTTACTGAGTTAATGTTAATCTCATCTAAAAACACCCTCATGGAAATGCCGAGAATAATGTTTAAATATTTGGGTACCCTGTGGCCCAGTCAAGTTGACATAAGATTAACCATCACAATCTGTCTGGGTCTCACTGTCCTTTTCTGTAAAAATGGGGTTATAGTCATACTTCATCCTGGAATTGCTCTCTGTAGAGAATGAGGCCATATATTCAAGGTCCCTAGTACTCAATAAAGGCTCACTTTCTTTAGTATATTCAATGTTTCAGGCATTATTGAGCAAGTCAGGGGACTATCTTGAACTTGTACCCTTTGCTTTGTTCCTCCTGTCAATTCTGCTCCCTAAACACAAATGTCAATACATCACCTAAGTCATCTCCACAATTCGATGTCTGTGTGGCATTCAAGCATCACTTGGAGAGGAGAACAGACAGAACCAGTTTTAAACTTGGGAAGAGTCCTGTACCATAAACAGAGTATCTGTGCCCATCACAAACTACTTCCTTCCTAGCTTTTATGTTGCTTGCAAGGCAAGATGCTAAAGAAGTCAAATGGCTTCAGTCAGATGGCTAAACAAGTCCAAATTTCACCAACCAAAGGCAGATCCGGAGCAGTCCATCTCCACCTCGTTGCCCTAGCCCTCTCTTCTAAAGCACATTGCTTGGCAAGCAGGACCAGCCGGACGTTCCACCTGCTCAGTGCTGGGGGAGTGCAGTCATGCATCACTATAAAATCACCCTTCACTTTCTTCCTCAATATTCCACTCAGGCCTTCTGTTTATGTGATTACCACATTTTCTTTCCAAATTGCACACTAACTCCCATTCAGTGTTTCTTTCCACGTTACAATTTCCAGATTACAGTGATTTCTTTCCAGTGTGTTTAATCTTGAGTAAGTCAATATGGCTATAGTATTTTCCATTAATTTGATCTTAAGTGAACTGAATCTTGTTTTTGCTTGAGATGGGAAAAGAGTTAGGTGAGGCTGCGTAAAGATCAACCACCATTACAACATAACACACTAATCTGTTATCTTCAGCCCAGCAATATGATTTCACTTTGACCTTTCCTGGAGTCATTTTAGACCTAATTCCTAATGATCTCACTTTGAACCTTATAGACCTACCCATGTCACAAAAATTGAAAGGAAAGGAGCATTGGGGAACTAAATATTTGACTTTTCTTAGAGATATTAAAACAACTACTATCCATGGAAGATGATATCTTTATTTTTGTTTCAACGTGAAATAATTACAGATCTTTAATTTAAATCAAAGTTATCCTGACTCTCAGAATATGTCCAATCCAAGTGTATAGGTTTCTTCCCTTTGGCTTCTGGGAAATGTGACAGCTAAGGTTACCAACTATTGTCAGAGAAGCAGCTCAACATGAGAAAGTCTGGACTATCAGAAGACTTCTGATAGGCAACTTCTTGCCCTTCTGATATTTAAAAATATACATAATGGATGGAAATAATTTTGATTAAAAATCAAAACAAAAAATACTCTTTTGGAAATGAGCTCCTTGGGTCCTGCTCCTGCACTCGGGGTGTTCTGCCTTTTGTAGATTCTCGGCCACATGGTGAGCAGCATGGTGCCAGGTTTCTGGCTTTAAGACTAGAACTAGCGGTAGTGGTTGTAGAGGGTGGGGTCAATGGTAGTCAGCCATGCCCCATCTTTCTCTCTCTGCCAGTCTCTGAACAGGTGGTTGTCAGTAATATGACTCTGCTACTGATAAAATTGTTCTCTGAAAAAGACTTGAATCCCTCCTGCACTCATGTATTTATCTACTTCATTTCAAGAAAATGGGCCATATGGTGTTTGCACAGACAAAAATTCTTTGCTGTTTCCAGATTGCGCACAGGTTCAGAAAGCGAACTCATTATTGGAAGGGCAAAGGTCAGTTGCTGCGACTCTGCTTAGCAACTTCTGAATAACAAAAGTGGTACCGAGGAGGAAAAAGGTATCTGGATCAGGTGAAAAGCTATGAGATGGAGGGTATGTAGAGACAGAATGTTGACGTCTGTGCACAGGTACTACTATGATGATTGTAATCTAGGAGGCAGCTTCCCCTGCCTAGAGGCAGATACCCCGAGAATAGATGCTCTGAGAGGAAGCTCCCTACCTAGGATCTACCAAACAGTTTACACACACACACAACAAATGGCTTATGCTAAGTCAAGTGTTTATTTTCTAGATGCCCTAATATATTGATGGCTATTTCTTCTTCAAACACCAATTCACAAGATCCTGCCTCTGAAAATTTCTCAGTTATGGCTTCCTGATCATTCAAAACTATCATCCACAATCTGCCTATGTTTTGCTCAATTAAATTCATATAGCAAAAACCCCTACTACCTTTCCTACCAGGGATGAAAGTTGGATATCACAAAGAGAGGAGATGGGGCCTTCAAACTTAGATAATTCATTCAAATAGCTATATCTGTCTAACTCATTTATTCATTCATCTATAAATATCTTTTGTCTACTATATGCCAGATATTCTAACCATGAGAATGTAATAATGAAACAAATAGTCAAGGTCTGTTGTCTCATGTGGATTATGGTTTCTGAGCAGGATAATCTAAAACAAGTAAAGAAAGAAACCAGGGGATTTCAGATGTTATGATTGCCACTGTGAATGAAATCAAACAAATCAATATAATAAGAAGGAAGTGGGTATGTCCTTAGATTGCATGACCATGGATAGGTTATCCAAAGTGTTGATAGTTAGACTGAGATGCAATGCAAGAAGGATCTAGCTTTTTATCATACAGCAAGCAGACAAGGGAAAGGAGTCAAATGTACTTTTAGCAAAGTAATGTCATGGCTCTTATCTCTCAAAAAGTAGAGCCAAAATCAGGTTAGTAAAAATGATATACTTGCTATGGATGAGCTCTGACTATGATGTATTCATAGGAGTTAGTATGTACCTTGGCAGGATAACTTAGCCCTTGAGCAACTGAGGAGACTCTGTCTAGCCTTTGCTGTGCAGACTGGAGTGGAATCAGATCACCCATATCTTATCTCTACTCCATTACTTTCCTGTAGGAACCAGCAGAAGCTTGGGCAGCAGAAAACCCCTCAACATCTGGCTGAAGGTAGATTCAATAGGATTTGCAAGATCCAAGAAAGGACAGAAGGTCAGGACAACTTGCTCCTGTGGGAAGGCAAGGAATGTCCCAAAAGAGCCAGAGAAGACCCAAGGGTGGGGTCACTATCAAAGAGACTTTTAGGAAGGCTGTCCAACCACAAGGACTACTGAGACCTCATGGAAGGTCCTGGTAGAGAAGGTAGAAGCAGGTGGGGAGACCACTCACTTTTTGGAGCCCTGAGTGGGCTGGAGTTTGAGGTGATACATGAAGGGCACAGCATTCCGGATGATCACCAACCAGTGGAGGACAAGAGTCCATAGGGCAGCAGTGAGTCGTCCCTTGACTCTCTTGGAATGGACAAGAAGGGGCATATGCTGTATGCAGGCCCTTGCTCTCTGACCAGGGCTTAGGTGGTCAGTGGTGAGTTTGCTTTTTGGGGTTTGGTAGAGCAAGAAGGAGGCTGAAGGGTCCTCCGAAACCTGTTTGTGCCCGACACAGCAAGCCCGGCATCACTGTGAGCATGAATCCTTTTCATTCTGTGAGCACCAACTCCTTTGATTCAAACCTATGCTGCCATTAATGAGCTGTTAGTCTTTAACCACAAAGTTCTTTCTGGGCCTCAGTTTCCTCAACTGTAATAAGGGGTTGTGAGGATTAAATAAGGAGGGGCACATGAGGTAGCAGCACAGAGGAGGAACTCAGTAGATGTCGCTTAGTCCTGCCTGGAGGAAGAAGTCTTCCTCATTTCAAAAACATAGACTTATTTTGTGTCACCCCACTGAAAACATTAGCAGAGTTCTCAAGATTAAGGTGGCCCCATCAAATACAGGACAGCCATTCAAACTTGAATTTCAAATAAATAATGAATACACTCTTGGTTAAGCATGTTCCATAAATTACACAGGATGTATTTATGCTAAAAACTATTTGTTGTTTATCTGACTGTCATATTTAACTAGGTAGCCTGTGATTTTGGTTGCTAAATTTACCTAAGACACAATTCCTTTCAGACTAGCTATGGAGCAGAGGTTCCCAGCTGCATTCATTAACATGGTTCCTCTGTGTCTCAGTGGGACTTAGCCTAGAGCTGCCCAGCTTGTCAGGCAGGTACACCAGTGTCCCTAGAACCCCAGGGGCTAGACCCTCTGTCCAGGTCTTCCTAGATGCAAACCTTCTTCTCCTAGAACCTTCCTCTTCACCACGACCACACCCCTGGCCAGTGAGTGACCCTGACCTCATCCTGATGTTGTAAGTGAATATTTCCCAAGTTTCCCCTCCCCTTCTTCCAGCCCTCCCTCTCTCCCTTCTTTTCTTTCTTTTCTTTTATTACTAATATTCCATAGTTGGTTTCTTTGTTGTCTTCTGAAGTTACCAGTTGGCTTTTTTCCCTCTGGGTCTGAAAAACACATCCAACACTCTCCACTCGCAGTTTGCTCCCTGTCTGAAGCATGCATTGCAGTCAGGCTACTCAACCCACCTGTAAGAAGCACCTCACTTTTCCATGGATGGACTTGACTGACAACTTTTGAATGTGCTGTGGTTGCCAGGTGGTGGGCATTCACTGCTCTTGATGAGTGCTAATTAAGGGCCAGGAACAGGTCATTACTGTCCACATTTGATCTCATTGAGGCTTCATGTCTATGAGGGAGGTACTCTCATTAGCTATTTTTTTTTAAGTGGGGAAAATAAATCTCCTGCTATGGTTTTTCCTCACCAAAATTCATGTTGAGGTTTGGTCTTCAGCACTGTGTTGGCAGGTAAGGTCCAGAGGGAGGTGTTTGGGTCATGGGATTTCTCATCAATGGTAATGCTTTTCTCATGAGAATGAGTTGGCTGTCCTGGGACATCAGTCCCTTTTTCTCTCTCCCACACATACCCATTTGCCTTTCTGCTTTCTGCCATGAGTTGAAGCAACATGTACCTCTCACTAGACACAGTTGCCCAATGTTGCACTTCCTAGCTTCCAGAACCATGAGTCAAACCACTTTACTTTGTTAATTACCCACTCTCAGGTATTCTGTTATAGCAACAGAAAACAAACCAAGATAGCTTAGATAAACTAAGAGAATTGTCCAAGAGTATTCTACTACAAGAGCCAGAGGTGGGGTTTAAACACAGAGACTGAGGCAGCAGAAGCCACGTTCCAGCCTCTGGTTGGTTACCTGTTGGAACAGTGGAGGAGCCCCCTGTCATATTCTTGTTTTTGCATTGCAGTATTTCATCAAGATCCACATCAAGTTTCATTTCTATTACTTTCGTATGCATTCTCTCTCCTAAATTGCTTTAATCTCTAAATCCCTGTTATTACATTTTTTCATCTCACAACTCTGGCTTTTCTAAATATGCCTAATATCATGTCATGATTAAGGTCCTAACCTTAGCTCACACGCCCAGATCCCGAAAGCATCAAAGCAATGTTGCCTGAGGCAGACAGAAAAATGGGAATGTAATATTAGCATTTCAGCAACATGTTTGGAGACCCCACAAAGAGGTAATGCTGTGTGGTACATACGAAAGACATCGTTGCCCTGTTCTCTAGATGAGTCTGCTGATGACTCTGCTTTTAAAAAGAGATGCTGGGTTTTCATTGTGAATTTATCCAGAGATCACTGCTGTTAAATTACTGCTGTGACAGATGACTTCTGTCTCATAGCATTTGGTGGTGGAATATCAGGGGGAATTTTAAGCTCAGAGAGAAAGTAGGTTTTTCTCTACGGTATTATAAGCCTTGTCCCAGTGACAGCTCTGAGGGTGTCCTTAGGAAAAGGTCAGTGATTATCATGTCTACGCTGGCAAGTGCATAAGAAGACAATAAGCCTTGAAGTTCTTTCCAAAGGTCACCCGACTCTGGACCTGGCCAATGTCCCCACAGCTGCCGGCCTTGGGCTGAGGACTTCCAGAACCCTGGGAGGCTATCTGCAACACTCTTGGTAAAGAAATGGGCCTCAGCTGCTGAAGGGAGATTGGGAGGAGGCAATCTGGGCACAATGATCCGTGTTGCCTTGGAATGTAATATCCAAGGATATTTCTTAACCACCTAGAACAGCTCAGCAATCTCCATATTATGTGAGAATAATTATATTTGAGTACTTATGGGACACCGGGCACCATAATCATTTATTCTTTCTTCCAACTTCCAGCAATTAATTTCATTTAACAAATATTTATCGACTGTCTACCATTGACAAGCCCTGTGCTAGGAACATGGGACATGTGGTTTTGGTTCCAGCATGGGAGACAAACAATAAACAAGTAAACACCTAAGGAGTTCATTATAATTAGAAGCATATTTACTATGAAGTTAATGAAACATAAGCTTTGGGGTCTCTGGCTTGCATTGCCTGCTCCAAGACCCTGAGGGGCTATGCCATGCATATGGGGTGGAGGTGGGGGAGGTAGACTAGCAATTTATGCACAAGCTCACATTTTATAACATTGGCAAAAAGCAATATATTTTTTCATTCTCTTTTGTAAAGAAGGTTCCCCAAATACATAACCTTCAGCCTGATGACAATGTAAAGAGCCATGCATAGATTACCACCTACAAACAGGAGCAAAAACTGCATTTGGGTCTTTTGTGGAAAGGAAAACGTGAGCTCTGTCTGCAGTTGCTGTAAACAAACCTGATCTCATTTGCCTGTTTTCTTTCACAATTGCTCCAGGTTTTCTTATATGCAAATAAAAGTTGATAACGCTCAGGCTGGGGTGGCAGAAAAACTTCTCCATCATTCAAAAGTAGAATTTAAAAGTAACCAGAGAGCAATACATTGTTCACTGAAAATCTGCCTGTTCAGCCTCCCTGGCTTCCTTGCCACAGAGAGAAAGAAGGGAAGGGGCAAAAATGATTTGAAAAACAGCCTTCATGTTATTCTGAGGCCAGGTGGATTAGGACCTGAGATCTTGAATTTAAAGCAAGAAAAGGAAAAGGAAGCCATAATCTCAGCATCCACTGGGCAGGACAGGGGAATGGACTGCAGGGAGTCATGGAGATGAAACAAAACCGGCAGACTGGCAGCAGCAACCACCTGGGTAAAGATGGAGACTTCCTCATCAACACTACTGTACAGAAACAAGCCATGACTGGGAAGTTTGAGATTGGAGATTCTGAGTCCATGTTAGTTCTACAGGCTTACTGAGAAAGTATGGGTGACCCAGGCTGAAGCACTTCCCGGGTCAAGAGCTGCTTTCTGTTAGAGTACCATTGTCTCTGCAAGGGAAAAATGTGACCATGACATGCAATGAGCGTCAGGAGCTTAGTCATGTCCCTCAAAATCTGTATGTTAAAGTCATAACCCCCAGTACTTCAAAATGGGACTGGGTTTGGAGACAGGGTCTTTAAAGAAGTAATTAAAGTAAAAAGGCATCAGGATAGACTCTAATCCAACTTGTCTGGTCTCCATACAAGATGAGATTAGGACACAGACACACACAGAGGAATGGCCATCTACAAACCAAGGACAGAGGCCTCAGGAAAAACAAACTTGGCTGACGCCTGATCTCAGACTTTGAGTCTCCAGATCTGTGAGAAAATAGATTTCTGCAGCTTAAGCCACCCAGCCTGTAGTATTTATTACAGCAGCCCTAGTAGACTAATACAGACAGTTATTGACATCAACATTTACTGTTTTTCCAGTGACAGGGGTGTTCCCAGTCTGAAATGGCCCTAAAGACAAGGAATTCTGAATGAGCCTAGGCAAGGAAGTGCTCCTTGTCCGTCCTGGTCCCTCTGCTCTGTCTGTACATTGGATGTTACAGTTTTGCCTTAATATAGCAAAACCCCATAATTTACCAATATGGATGTTAAGAAAATAATTTACTCCCTCAGAGGAAATAATTCTTTCCAACAATAACAATTTCTTAGTTGTAAAGAGAATAATTTGAAGACAAGGTATCTTAGTCCACTTTCTGCTACTATTAAAAATGAAATAACTGGGCTGGGTAACTTGTAAAGAAAAGAGGCTTATTCAGCTCACAATTCTGGAGGTTCAAGTGCATGGTGTCAGCTTCTACCTGGCTCTGGCAAGGGCCTCATGGCAAATGGTATCACAACAGCAGGAGTATGTGCTGAAGAGATTACACACAAAGACAGGACGTCAGAGAGCTTTGAGGGCCAGACTTACTCTTTTTGTAACAAGTCACTCTCTCAGGAATTAACTGGGTTCATGCAAGAAATATATTAATCCCGTCTGAGGGCCTGCTCCCCAAGGACCTAACCCTCTCCCACTAGGCCCCACCTCTTATAGGTTCCACCACTTAATAATGCCACATTGAGACCAAACTTCCAGCACATCAACCCTTGGAGGACAAACCACATCCAAACCATAGTATGGGAAGTACTACAAACCTGACTGATAAATAGACAGATGTGAACCATATATGTATAAATATAGATACATTTCTCCATTTTTGTTAATGACATGATTTATTAGGGAAAAATCTAGAAAATGAAAAAAAAATAAGAGGAAGCAAAGAAAATCATGCATAGTTCCATCAGCCACAAGTAACTATACTTAGCAGTTTGATGTGGATCCTTCAAAGGGAGAGAGGAGGAGGACAGGAAACACACACCCATACTCAAAAATCCCAATATCAAAGAAAACAACTTGAGTGTTTTGTTGTAATTCCTCACAGACTTTTTCCCCATTTGCTTGTTATATAAAGTTGTCCAAAATATATGGATCTAAAAGCAGAGTTAATATTCTGAGAACTGATGAAAGAATCAAGCAATTATACTGCCTTTCCTATATAAACTGTATTTTAAGATAAACAAATACTTGAAGGAAAAAAGGTAATTTTTATAAGAGCAGAAAATCATCATTAGGTTAAGCAAAGTTTTCTTACAAAGGAGACAAAATATGAAAGAAAAATCAAGAGGCGATACCAGACTCCAGACTCCCACATGGCTACCTGGGAAGTTGTTTCCCCAGAGTTTCTTTCACTCTGTTCATTCTCTAGGCACTCAGAGTCCATTGCAGTCCCGTCCAAGAGGGCCTGACTACTGCTCCTGCTGGTGACAGACCTTTGTATTGTCCACATGTTGCTGGTTTCTCAGGTATGAAGAATAAAGGACAGTGAGGTCATGGAGGTTTCCACTGAGATTTCAATAGAAAGCCTGGGCAGTGTGTGGCAGGGTCAAATTTCCTATGGGCAGCCCCTCACAGAGGGATACAGGAAGCTGCAAAAGAGAAGCTGATGTTGTGATGAAGACCCCAGGAAGTTAAAGATGTCAGAAATGTGTAACATTTGCAAAGGAAAGACCTTCCGTCGGGGAGCAGAGCCAGCCCAAGAGAGAGGCCACGTGAACTTCTATTGGCAAGGCCATAGGGGCAGAAAAGCCAAAGCCCTCTGGAGCTCACATCTACCACCACAGACCCTGGGTGACAGATACAGAGCTGTAGGACTTAATATTTGACTTTATGAGTTTCAGTCTTGCTTTGGTCCAATTCCATCCTTTGTACTCCTCCTTTCCCCCTTTTGGAATGGCAACGTTTACCTTGTGCCTGTTCCGCCACTGTATATGGGAATTATGTAACTTGCCTTTTGAAATATGTGTGTGTGTGTGTGTGTGTGTGTGTATAGTTTTTTTTAGCAATTTATTCTCGTTTCATTTTAGCCGAGTTTTATTCCCCCGAGGGGGCTACACCGTTCCTGGAGGTACTGCAATACCAGGTCGACGAGTGGAGAGGATGGAGCAAGCTCCTGTTCCATCTCCTATTTCCAAAAATCAATTTAATATATTGTCCTCAGGTACAGGATGTATCAGATATTAAACTGATAAGAAAAGATACTACACTTGATCTTAGCCAAAAGGCCAAGAAGTGATAGCTTTTGATTTTTACAGGGACTCACAGCTATGAGTTTCCTTGAGTTTCAGAGGAGACTTGAACTTTTGGGAAATGCTAGAACTGTTTAGACTATGGGGCCTCTTGGAGATGGCCCAAATACATTTTTCCTTATGAGATGGACATGATTCTTTAGGGGCAATTGGCAGAATGTTATGGAATGTGTCCCCAAAACTCATGTGTTGAAGACTTGGTCCCCAATGCAGAAATGTTCAGAGGTGTGGTCTTTGGGAAGTGAATGTATCATGAGACCTTTGACCTCATGAGAAAATTAATTATTTGATGGCTTTACTGGGAGGTGGTAGGAATTATAGGAGGTGGAATCTAATTGAAGAGATGGGTTCTAGGGGGCTTGCCCTTGAAGACTTTCTCTGCTTCCTGGTTGTTATGAGTTAAGTATCTCTGCTCCACCACATTCTCTCCAACATGAATCTACCTCACCACAGTCCCACAGAAATACAGCCAACAGACTATAGATTGAAACCTCTGAAACTGTGAGTCAAAATAAATCTTTCCTCCTCTAAGTTTGGTTTTTTTTTTTTTTTTTTAGGCATTTTGTCACAACAGTGAAGAGCTAACTAATATACCAAGTCTGCTCAAGTTGCTGGACCCAGCTGGCAAGTTTTAGGAAATACAGAGGAGAGAACAGGCTGAGCTGTACTTCAAGGGCACAGCAAAAGAAACCCCATACCCTGGGAAACTCTGGAAAGCACATCAGCCTACACAAGTTCTTTTACAGATAACTTATAAGGAGAATAATGGAGAGAAGACTATAGACTAAAAGAGATTTAATGAAATTTCAAGTTTCAAAAAAGTGGGAAGACTAAACTATGGTGATTTGGTTAATGAAACCACAAAGAAGTGATTACTACAAAAGTCAGGCTAGTGATTATGTTGGAGGGTGTTATGGGCTGAATCGGGTCCCTCCGAATTCATATGATGAAGTCCTAACTCCTAGTGTATCAGAATGTGACTGTATTGGGAGGGTCTTCAAACAGGTCATTAAGATGAAATAAGTTCATTAGGGGAGGTCCATGATCCCATAGGACTGGTGTCCTTATAAGAAAAGGACATTAGGACACATAAAGAAGAATGACCATGTAAGAAAAACAGCAAGAAAGCGGCCATCTGCAAGCCAAAGAGGAAGGCTTTGGAAGGAGCCACACCTGCTAACTCCTTATCTCCTATTTTCAGCCTCCAAAATGTGCAAGATAAATCTCTGTCTATGGTATTTTGTTATAGCTGCATTAGTAAACTAATTCAGAGGAGACACAGGAGCCATGATCAGACAGGGCACTGTTGGGGCATTGTTTAGGTGGCTGACAAAGTCTGATTTCTTGTCCTAGGTCGTGGTTACAGGGTGTTTGCTTTATAACCATTCCCAGTCTCCAAATTGCTTTGTGTGGTTTTCTGTGTCTGCATTTTGTTTTACAATAAAAAGGTTGAAAATAAGAATGGAAATAAAGATTAGATGGAATAAAAATTATCCAGGCAGGGGGCTGGGACTGTGTCTCAGTGGTAGAGCGTTTGCTTTGCATGTATGGGGCACTGGGTTCGATCCTCAGCACCACATATGAATAAATGAATAAATAAAGGTTCATCAACAACTAAAAAATTTTAAAAAAAATTATCCAGGCAGCAGAGGAGTGGTGGTTGTGGCAGCTGGATGGAAGAGAAATGAACAGATTTCTGATATATTTTCTAGGTAGGAGGGGTTTAGGAGAGGAAGAGGGTGAAATAACCACCATGGATGGTGGGCGAGTAGATAAAGGTTTCAATAAAACCAGATTGGTAGTTGAAAAATCATCACTTTTTATTTTAACCTGTTTCTGTTTTCTTTTGATGATGCTGGGGATTGAACTCATGGCCTTACACATGCCGGGCAGGTTCTCTACTACTGAGCCACATACCCAGCCCTTATCTGACCCTGTTTTTCTCCACATGCTTTTCTTTTCTTGTTTCACAGAATGCCTTTGAGGATACTCAACAAATTTCTAAAATGTTCCTCCGATTTCCAAAGTGAAGTATTCTCAAAAGCTTCCTATTCCTTTGAGTCTTTAGGATAATACGAAAATTTTTTTTCTTTAATGATGTTGTTTTCATGCACTTTATGTGGCTTATTTTACCCCTAAGGTTTTATCTTCAGAGGAGGGGACATTTGTCTAGATCCAGTGTTTTCAAAAGATCAGGAAGTAAAGATGGTCAATGGCCCTGTTCTCTGTCCATCTGGGTTCTGAATCTCCTAAACCACAGCTTGAGGTCATGTTTATACAAATTATTCCTAGGCCAATAGTGTCTGTTATTTTGGTTTTTTTTTAGAGAAGCAACACAGTGCCCCAACTAGTGTGCTTGAGTAGTTACATAGTGTATTCACTTTTTGTCACTCTGACCAAAATACCTGACTAGAACAACATAGAAGTGTGTTTTGGCTAGTGGTTTTCAGAGGTTCAGTCCAAGGTCAGCTGACTCCATCATTCTGGCTTGAGGTGAGGCAGAACATCATGGCAAAATGGTATGGTGGATGGAAGCTGTTTACCTCATGGCAGCCAAGAAGAGAAAAGCCATGTGGATTGCAACCTGCAAAGCCATAGGGGCAAACTCTTTGAAGGGAATACCTCACAGCCATGTACCCCAGATGCTGAACATGAAGCTACAAGACCCGTTTGCCCAGCTGAGTTTCAGTCTTGCTTTGGTACCATCTCTTCTTTCTACGTCACTCTTGTTCCCTTTTGAAATGGGAATATTTACTCTATGCCAGTATATATTGTATATTATATAACTTGCTTTTGATTTTTATACAAGATCACAGCCAAGAGTTTGCCTGGAGTCTCAGATGAGACTTTGTATTTGAACTTTTGGGCAATGCTGAAACTGTTAAACCTGGGGACTCTTGGAGATGGAGGAAATGTGTTTTGCATTGTGAGACGGATATGAGCTTTTGGGGGTCAAGGTTGAAATGTTTTGGTTTGAGTATGAGGTGTCCCCCAAACGTTCCTGTGTTAATGCAGAGGCTGAAATGATTAGATCATGAGAGCTGTAACTTAATCAGTGGGTTAATCCATTTGATAGATTAATAGTTTGAATGGACCTAATGGGTAGTAACTGTAGCAGGTAAGGTGTAGGTGGAGGAGGTATGTCACTGGGCATAATTTTTTAGGGTTTACCTTTCATCCCTGGCAGCTCACTTACTCTCTCTGCTATCTGCAACCACAAGGTAAGCAGCTTCCTCCACCATACTTTTCTGCTGTGATGTTCTGCCTCTCCTAGATCCTAAAGTAATGGATTCAGCCAATCATGAACTGAACTTCTGAAATAGTGAGTTTAAAATAAACTTCTCCTGCTCTAAGTTGCTCTGGTCAGGTGTTTTGGTCACAGTGATGAAAACCTGACAAACACATATGACTTATCTTAGACTCCTAGGCTTATAATCACTGATTACATGTACAATTCTTCCATGCTCTGTATTTGGAGACCCCAAGAAGAGACTCTTTGGAGCAGTATGTTGGGGCATGAAGCTGGAGGCAGCTTTTAGCCAGTTTGTTAGAGACTGACCCATCTTATCACATAGCTGCAGGGTTCTTAGGCTGCCATGGTATGTGGCCATAAAGTGTATCTAGGGTTAGTTAGTGCCGAGAATACCACACCTGCAGCCTCCCCCACTCAGGCACCGTTCACCCACCATCAGATTCTGTCTCCTGAGTATGTGCTTTGCTCTAAAGCTGGAATCGTGAGAATCTCCCATCTGTTAGAAGAACTAGTGAGTCCTGAGACTTTGACAATAGTCTAATAAAAACCACACTGAGATAGCACTGCCCACCTACTAGGATGGCTGTAATAACTTAAAAACAGAAAATAAAAAGTGCTAGTGCACATGCGAAATTGGAACATCTGTGGATTGCTGGTGTGGTTGTGAAATGGCACAGCTGCTATGGAAAACAATTTGGTGATTCCCCACAACGTTAAATATAACATTACTATATGACCCAGAAATTCCATTACTGAGTACATATGGTAAAAAACTGAGAACAGAGACTTGAACAGACATCTGTACACCTGTGTTCATAGTTTTATTCACAATAGGTAAAAGGTGAAAACAACTTGGTGGCCATCAATAGGTGCGTGGATAACAGAATATGAAATATGGAGTGGAATCTATACCATTCTGCCACAAAAATTTGATATGTTACATCATGGTATATGCTCCAACATGGACGGACCATTATGCTTAGTGAAATAAACCAAACGTGGAAGAGCAAGTACTGAGTGAGTCTATTTATGTGAGGTACCTTGAATAGGAAAATTCATAGAGACAAAAAGCAGAATAGAGGTTATTAAAGGCTGGGTGGGGTAATGAGAAATTATGATGCAAAAGGTTTGGGTGTAGATACTGGCGATGTTTGGACAACATTGTGAATGTAAGTAATGGCACTGAATTATACACTTAAAATGATGAAAATGATAAAATATTATTTATTTTAGCCTATTACATAAAATCAAAATGGTACATATTAGTGGTGCACCATGTTATGTTTTGATGCTCGTATATACATTGCACAATGTTTGAATCAGGTTAAACATATTTATGTCCTCAAACATTTGTCATTTCTTTTGGGGGAAACTTTCAAAATCCTTTCTTCTAGCTTTTTGAAATACATAGTACATTCTTGTAGTGATAAAGTATTATGTATATTTCACCACCACAATAAAGGACCCCTTTAAAACAAAAGTAAACCCTAGTCCCTCTCCCAGAAAATTTTATGATGCTAATAACTATCATAAAATTCCTTGTCAGCACAGTTGACTTCTCATATCTAACATTACTGACCCCAGACTGCTGCAGACATCTGGAGAGTTATGTGATCCTTATCTCCTTCCTACCTAAAAGTGGTGAAAAACCATGCTTTATCTCATATGACTTCAGAAAATACGTTCAATCGATTTCTTGGTAAAATGGTATTGTCTTTCCTAAACTCAAATAAAATGTATATGAAGAAACTCAAAAAGTTGAAATCATGTAACTCCACCAATTAGAATTGGCAATTAATCTATTGCAAGTATCTCAACAAAAACTGTGCTGTCGACAAGGCCAGTGAGGCTGGATTGAAAAAGACAATGAGGAAACCACCCCTAGAAACAGAACAGCCAGCTGTGGAACGGGGGCACCATTCATATCATGGCCTGGGTGGCCGGTAGATGGACCATGTGCCAAGGTTAGGCATCACATCTTGGAAAACACATGCAAACAATCCCCATCCCATCCTGAGCTCCCCAATGCCTCCAGTTTAGAAACACAAGCCATATCCTCAGCCAAAAAAAAAAAAAAATGAGAGGTATCCTTTACTTGGTTGCTGCTTTTTGAGGAAATAAGACTAACATTAACCTCCCCAATCTATACTCCTCCCTGCTTCTTCAGAGGCTGCAATTACCCATAAGCAAATGAGCAGAAAATAGGGCTAAAAGAGGGAACAGAAGAAATAAACTGTGACAATTTGTATCCTTGGACCTATAAGTGAAATGTAAAGTTCAGGCAAAATTCCGAATGGAGAAAAGTGTCCCCACACATACTAAGGGTTATAATTTTTCAGTTACTATGTCTATTCATATTTCAGTATAGTTAGATAGTAAGATTAAGAGGGAAAATCTATTTCAGCTTTATGAAACTTCAGGAGATGATAGAAGGGTGATGTTAAAAATATTTAACAACTGATGTGGCATGGGCATGGACCATGCCAAAGAGACACCTGGTATCACTTTACTGGTGAGTTCTACTCAGTGTAGTTTGGATGAAAGCTGCTTGGACACTCAGAGTTGGCTGAGGAGCTTCTGATTGAAGAAGTACGCTGGTCTATGGAACCTTGACTCAAGGTACCAGAGTGCCTATATTTCAGTCCTTGTTCCAGTCTATACCTTCGCCTATGGCTTGGCCCAGTGATTCATTTCTTTGGTGTGGTACACTCCATTCTTCTTTCCTGATAGAAGTTGGGAATCCAGTCACCCAGCTAAAGATTCCCTTTCCCAGCCTTCCTTGCAGCTCTGTATGGATCAGGTCATTACCAGTGAATCGTGAGTTGAAGTCATGACCTTCCAAGGAGTGGAACATACCTTCCTCTTCCCTACTTCTCCCATCTCACTGGCTGAAATAGGACTGTGGCAGTCAAAGCCGAGGTGGTCATCTTGTCTATGGGAGGAATCCCAGTGTGAGAACCCCAGAGCAACCGTAGAAGGAATTTGTTTTCTGAAGATTGTGCAGCTATGGTATTCTGCTCTATTGATTTCTTTTCCAGCCCGATCACCACCCTTACACCATCAGCTGCTCAACCCTCCGTAAGTGTAATGAAGGACCCTCAGCATATAACCTCTACAGAAATGAGGTGGGCATGTATACTGTACTCTAGTTGATGAAAGATGAACTTTAATATGCACACGAATCACATTAAAATGCAGTGCCATGTTGAAATGCAGAGTTTATTTCAGTAGATCTGGGCTGGGGGCTGAAATTCAGCATTTCCAACAAGCTATGATGCTGATAATGCTGATTAGACCACACCTGAGGACAGAACATGAAAAGCAACGAGCTGGCTTCCAAGAGGCCCCCGCCATCACTCCACTTCCAGCGTGCAGGTCCCCTGGGTCCATGAACCTGAGTCTTCCTCCTTTTCCCTCCTCCTGCCAACACTGTCAAAGGATGGTTCTTCCTGATTAGGTTCTTGGTCTCCTCCTGCTGACTCAGTGTCCTCTTCGTGTCTAAGGTTAGACTCTCGGGCAGAGTAAAAGGTGTGACTAGATGTTTAGCACCAAATAGCAGGCAGGTAGAGCTGGGCAGGTAGTGTTAGAGAAGTTCCTTCCAGGTAAAGTCCTGATCCAAAACACTCCTTGGTGAAGCATTCCCAGGCCTCTCACAAATTGCAACCCTGCTCTGACACTTTCCTGCTTGATCCCCTCGCCCCACAGGGAACTCATTACTATCTAACATGCCACAGAACTCACATGCTTATTTTATCATATCTCCTCCCACTGGAATTTCAGATACAGTTTGTATTTATTGAGTGGATGCATAACAGGCAGGGGAGGCTCAGAAATAGAAACAGGAGCTCTACAGAGAGAGACCACGGGCAGGCAGGCAGGTGACCCACCTTGTAAACACCTATGGGAAGCAGGGAGCAGAGATCAAATTGCTGCCTTTTCGGGGGCACAGGTGTATTACCAGGGCAGGTAGAAGGACTGGCAAACCACACTGGGATCTTGTATATAAGAATAGGTCTCAAGAAATTCTGCTGCTATTTTCCTACTAGTACTGGAAATCTAGAAATTCTACTTGTAACAGCCACTGTCATCTCAGCGAGTCTGTAGGGTAGGCATGATCATCCCTATTCAGGAGATGAAGAGGCTTCAGCCTAGAGAATGCACATCTTCATTCAAGAGACAGAGTTTGGATCTAAACTCAATACTACTTAAGTACAAAGGGGTTTGCTGTGGGAGTCCCAGAGTACAGCGTGCCTGCAGGTGGAGGTCAAGTTGCTCCCACTTTTAGAAGAGAAAGGCTGAAGAGGGCGTGGGCCAAGCAATACATCTATCTTCCTGGATAGATTTTCTACCTCACCGATCCCAGATCTTCAACCCTTCTCTGACGACTGACCTTAGACTCCTCCTCCAAGTAACTCCTGCAGGCTTACCTGGTCCCCATCTCGGCTGTTCTTCCTTATGTGTATCAGATTATTCTAGTGATGTCTCCCCCGTACCCTCTTCCACTCTGTGCACATCTCTCTCAGCAATCCCAGCCCATGGGCCCACCTAGCAGTCCACAGTCACTTCGGGCATCAGTGAACATTTCAACATAAGCAAAACCATGGCTGCCATTCCCCTGCGAGAATCTGAGCCTGTAAATGAGGAAACTCCACTTCCATCTAGCCCTGTGAGAGAGCCACGTTTGGGGTGTGTGGGAAGGGGCAGGGAGTCCTCCAAGCCCAGGAAGGACTTCTGAGCTTGGCTTTACTCCCTGCCCCTGGGCTGTTATTAAAGCCCGCACAGGTCCTCAGACAGAAGCCCGCACCTGTGACCTGCACCTTCTGGCCAGAGAGTGCTCTGCCTCCGTTATTAAAGTGCCCCTGCAATTACAGTGACTCCTGGAGAGCACCTGAGAGACTCCCTGGCTCTCTTCTTCCAGAGTGACACACAGTCACACCCTGTGTTCAGAGAGTACCCTTCTTCGAGGGACTCAAATGGCATCCCACATATAATCTCATTCTTTCTCCCAACTGCCTCACGAGACTGGCTAGAAATGGGTATCCCTGGCTGACCTGCCTGTCCTATTTCTACTGGGAGAACTGACACCCAGAGGACTTAAAGTTAGCAAGAGAGCGTGCAAGAGCCAATACTAGCACCCAGGTGTCCTGCCCTGTCCTGCAAGTTTCCATTCATTCCGTAGGGACATCCTGAGCACAAAGGGACGTGTTCATGTTTCCACACACCAGGACTGAGAGAAAAGTTAGCCTTGTGGGTCTGTGCTTCTTCACAGAGCACATGGGCGAACCGGCCTAAACAGAACAGAACAAAAACCAGAGAATTCAGCGTTTAAAATATATGAGAAGGAAAGAGGAGACTGAAGATGGGGAGAAAAAGGAGGGGGTAGGGGCTTCTGAGCAGAAAACAGTTGGGGTCTCAGTTGACTGTCACATCTGAAAGCGTCTGCATGTGCTCTGACTCAGGCGTAAAGCAGGGTGAATGATGTTCCATGATTCATATGCAGGGACTGATGCCCCACTTAGTCTTCAAGGTTCATTGGTTTCTGAAATCTTCGCAACACAGGCAGATGGTGTGGTTTGTCGCTCTGCCTTCTCCGATATGGCTGCTCAGATGTCCAGGTTATTGGTAAATAAGGAGTAGGGCACGACGTTTGTTTTAGTCTGTTTTCTGTTTCAACTAACACAACACCAGAGACTGGATAAGTTGTAAAGAAAAGAGGTTCATTTTGGCCCACGATTCTGGTCCATCAGGTGACAGCCTTCTCTTTGGCAAAGTCCTGAGATGGTGCAGACTTCACATGGAGAGAGACAAGGAACACTTGAGGACCTAGTCAACCGGTTTTGATAGCAGCCCACTTGTGACATAACCCACTCATCCACTGATGGCATGAATGAATGAATCCATTCATGAAGGCAGACCTCAAATCACCTTCCAAACATCTCACTGTTCCCACCTCTTAGTGTCTCATGATGGAGATTAAATTCCAACATGAATTTTTGGGGAGACAAACCTGTTCAAATAGAGTAGCATTGAATAGAAAAATAATAGTGCTAATAGCTAACATTTATTGATTACTCGTTTTGAGAAATGCATGACTCTCCACATATGTTAATGTACTTAATCCTTTCAACCACCTCATGAGGTCATATAATTATCCACACTTTGCTTTTGAGAAAATTGAAGCATAAAGACCATGGCTGATAGGCCTAATATTCTTTGCTTGACTTTTCCTCTAATATTTCCAGAGATATTTAAGTGCTTCTGCAAAGAAAGACTGATCATTGGTGCAGCAGGGAACTTCCTGATGGTCACTGAAACTTTTTATTCCCAAGGGCTGGGGATGGAGCTCAGTGGTAGAGTGCTTGTCTAGCATGGGCGAGACCCTGGGTTCAATCCCCAGTACTGCAAAAACCAAAAAGAAGTCCAAAAAGAAAGAAAGAAAATCAACAAACAAAATGCACTGAAAAACCAAGTGAAATGCCAGGATTAGTAATCAATAATGGGAAGCATATCCTAATTTTAAAAATTAGTAACAACTTCCTTGCAGGAGAGCTTTAACTTTCTTCAGAAACAATCACACTAATGAAAAGTTCAAACTTAGAAAAGTTCTGTGGAGGTTTAGAATAAACTGATTTTTCTTTAGTCTCTTGGATAATGAGCTTTTAACTAAATGATACAAAGAGTATTTTACAAAGAAATTTGCAGTGCCTTCTCCATCTCAAATGGAAACCTTTACTGTGGCAGGGAAAAAAGTACTGAATGTTCTCTTACTTGCAATTAAATACTTTCACCCACAAATTGTACAGGTGCCTTCCACTTTCAACTTCCTGACCAGAAGCAGCCCTGTGATTCCACATAACTGCAATGAAACAGGAAGCATCAACCTCTTGGGTGTCTAGAGGTGAGAAGAACTAGAAACAACATTAGAAATCTTGAACCCAAGAAGTGACTAAAATACATATATACACTGTGGAGTACTATGCAGCCACTAAAAGGCATTAGGTAGTTCTGTATTTGGTAAGAAAAAAAGATTTTCAAGCTTTAAACTTTTAATAAGTGTTTTAAGCAATTTGATCTCACTTATATTAAAATTGTTTCTACACATTTATATATGTGCAAAGGCATGCAAAGGGTATATGTGGAAAGATATACCCAAATAGTGGTTAGCTCTGAGAAAGAAGTATAATGAAGAAAGAACCCAGATCATAGGGTGTTTCAAATTTCAGTGTATTCTGCATTATTCACTTTTTAAAACATGAGATTGTAAAAACAATTATCTATCTTGTATTAAAATTGTTTTACATTTTTAAGAAGAAAGCAAACCCATCTGGGAACTTCTCCTCTGTAGCAGCTCTTTAAAAGGCTTTGAGATAAAATGTACTATTTTTCAAAACTGGAAATAAAGTACCATCAGTCCTTATATTCAAGGGTTTCCCACCCATGAGTAAACCAAATTTGGATTAAAAAAATTCCAAATATCACGTTGTTGCTAGCAAGTACTATGCAGTTATGCCTATGGTAGTTGTCTGTACTGAACATGTATGAACTTTTTTTGTCTTATTCTCTAACAAGTATAGTCTAACAACTATTTACATAGCATTTATATTGTATTGTAAACAATCTAGAGATGATTTAAAGCATGTAGGATGATGTACACAGGATATAGGCTAATTTGGGGTCTTATTTTGTGTGTGTAGTGGAAATTGAAGCCAGGAACACTTAACCACTGAGCCATATCCTCAGCCCTCTTTTTATTTTTTATTTTGATATAGGGTCTCACTAAGTTGCTTAGGTCCTCACTAAATTGCTGAGGCTGGCTTTGAACTTGGGATCCTCCTGCCTCAGCCTCCCCAGCTGCTGAGATTACAGGTGTGTGCCACTGTGCTTGGATGGGGCCATATCATATAAGAGACATATAAAATGCATCAGCATCTGCAGATTTTGGTATCTATAGGAGTTCTGGAATCAATTCCTTGTGAACACCAAAGGCTGAACGTACATTAACTTGAACAAATTGTTTATCTAATTTTCTTTTTGCCATAGCCATATGCTCTTAAACATAGGGAATACTTAAAAAAAATCATTGTCTTAAGTCTTGTTAAATAAAAATTACTGGAGGTCATTGTTTTGGACTAGGCTTCAACAAACTAGGCTAAAAATCAAATAGAGTCACTCATACTAAAGATCCACTTCACCAAATCGCAAGCATGTTATCATCTAACCTTCTGAGAAACTCGAAGAAATAATGACCAAATTTCCCAAAAAAGACCAGTTTTAATCAACATGATAATGAGGTTCGCTCAGTTTAATCCTCATAAAAAAATTAACCCGATGTTAACTAATCCGTTATTTTTCTATTGTTCTGTCTTCCTGTCCGCACTTTATAGGGAAAGTAACTTTGAAATGACCAATCCCCTCTTTGTTTTTGGTTTCTACATTCAGCCTTTCTTTGTCTGTAAAACCAATTTCATCTGCTCAGCTCCTTGGAACATTTACTCTATTTTATGCAGTGAAAATTTGCCTGATTCTAAAATTGAAAATAAACCCAGAGATCTTTAAACCAAATTCATTGTGATTTTTTTCTTTTGACAATCTATTCCCTGGAAATACAGTCAGACAGAGGATTGTTGGCAAATGTCTGTTCGGGAATGCATTCCATCAGGAGCAATACCCACGAAGGGGGACAGAAGCTAGTTTGGCCACAGAAAGGGGCTGAACTGCCATGGGGTTACAATGAAGCCCTCAGCCATCGGTGCTGGTGATGCTGGGCTTTTCAAATTGTTCCAGCAAGTGCCCCCTCCACATCCGACAGGCACACCATTGGGGCTGCCAGGGTGGGGGTGCATCCCGGGGGGGACTAAGCTGAGAACTCTGAGCCACCAGCACTCCAGCTGCTGCGGCAATGATAGTTGTTCCCCAAGAATCCCCATTCCTCCATTTACCTTGAGGGTGAGGGTGACAGTAGGGCTAAGTGCTAGATATGAGGGTGACCTAGAGAACAGTCGACATAGTAGATCCTCCGCAAATACCTGTGGAATGAAGGAATGGATGGTGTCCACCTGGGCCCAGGCTCACAGAATCCCCAGGTGCCTGGGAGAATGGTTCAGACAGTGAGATTCCCAAGGCAGCCTCTTCAGGCAATGCAGAAATTTTGAGTCTGGGCCTCACCCTGCGGGTTCCCACCAATCTCAAAGGGTAAAGCAGTACCCGGAGGCTGGGCAGCAGCCAAAACCCAGCCTGTGCATCATCCAGGCTTCCAGCTCCTCCTCCTCTCCTTCTTGCTTCTGCCTCATCCCATTATTTCCTTGCTCCTCAGAAATTTCTTCCAGGGTCATCCAGGGGAAGAGGAAGGAGAGAAAGTTCCAGACAGATAGCATGCACTGGAAAGTAGCCCTGGAGAAAATACTACAGCCAGTGAAGGGAGACTTGGAGTACATGGATGCACTTCATAAATACATGCTCCTAGCAACTCCTAAGACACCAACTGATTGTTAGTTATAATGAGTTGAAGCTCTTGGAATGATCTAGGCCAGTGCTCCTCAAACTGCAATGTGAGCACAAATCACCTGGTTCTTGTTAAAATGCAGATTCTGACAGAAGGTTTGGACGAAGCCCAAGCTTCTGTGCTTCGAATGAGCTCCCTCAAAGTGCCCCTGCCTCTGGTCCACGGATAGGCTGATGTTTTAGAGAAAGAGATTATAGAGGTTGCTGCTTTAACTAAAAATTATACCTCACCACCATCACGTGTCTATTTACAGCCTGCGGTGCGCTGTGCTAAGTGCTTTTACACTTTTTTCTCACAATATTCAAAGAGCCCTCCACATTGCTCTTATTGCCATACCCGTTTCACAGAAGGAGGAACTGAGGTCCTGGGAGATGAAATAACCAGCTGGTAAGTGGTGACCTCGGCATTCTGGGTGGGGGCCATCAGAGTCCTGGTGCACAGCTCTTAAACACTTCGAAGAGATACAGGGGAAGCACACTTTCCTGTGAGCATGTCTTCTGGAAGCACCCAGCGTGGCCCTGCCTTGCTGAGAAGAGACGCTGGAGCCTGGAACAGGCGCATCAAAGCTGCGCCGTAAGTGGGACGTGACGCTGCTCTGGGAGGCTGACTCGGTGGCGGTACACCAGAGCTTGGCTCCTCTCCTTGCAGAACCGGTGGCATCCGGAGCCCAAGGCAGGACCCGCGCCGACCCGCGCATGAGCTCCAGGCGGCGCGCTCACTGCACCCAGCGCCGCGCCCCGCGTTCCCAGAGCACAGCAGTATTGCTTAGCTCAGCCTTGAAATCCAACCTAAATTCACCCCCTGGGCCTGCAGACATTCGCGCCAGATGCTCTCCCCAACCAGAGCTCCCTAATGGGAGGTGACAGGCTGAGCGCGGGGACCTGGGGCGCGAGGATGAGTGGCTGACAGCTGAGCGCGCTTCTCCTTGAAAGGAGACCTGGGCGGTGACCTTGTGGAGCTGGGTCCTGAGCCTCTTAAGCTGCACAGCTGGGGCGGGGGTGCTTAGATGCACCACCCTAGGGAAGAAGGGACCTCACTGTTTTAGGCTCCAAAGCTCCACTTTCTACTCCCAAGCAAGGGACCCCAGCCTCATCCTCAGAGCCCACTGCAGTAAACCCTGACAAAGTTATGGGAATTTTCTGGAGTTAAAAAGGAATTGAGGTCATACTGGTGACCAAAATAAATAAATGAATAAACAAACAATCCACCTTTCCTAAACAAAATGCTTACCGTTCTGCTCCTACCCCACCCCCAGCCCATATGGCACCTTTGTGAGAATTAGGAGAAGTGCCTCTTTTGGGGCAAGGCAGCAAATGGGGTCAGGACAAGCAAGAGAGAGAAGAAGGAGGGCAGTCATAGGGCTCTGGCTTGATGAGCCAGCTTGACCCAGCTTTCTGCATTCATCTGCTGCTCAGCTGGTGCCCTTGAGCAGTGAACAACAGGTGCACCTGTACTAAGTGATCGCCCTTTTCCTCTCTTTCTTTCCTTTATCAATTGTTTATTGACTAACTCTTGTGTGTTCCCTGCTCTCTGACCCTCCCTTCTATAGCTCTACACCTTGTAGGTGAGGAAAATCTAAAGATAAAGAAAATATTACTCCTGACTTTAAATCCATTGCGGGAAGACAGACACATACATAGATGAACTGCTAGGATTTCTGATATTGAACACTATACAATTTGTACATGTCTAAAATCAAGGTAGCCAGGTGATTCATACCAGGGATAAAAGGCTTGGTACACATCACCTTAAAGACTAACACACAGTGCTGAAGATCTTGGAAGAGTCACTTTGCTGTGTAGCACCTTGCCTTTCCTACAAGGGACATGGGCAGAGTTAGCAGAGGAGAGGCCTTTGCTCCTCCAACATCTGCTGGCTTGCGGCAGCACCTTTGGGAAAGGCCGAATGACTCTACTTTATTGAAAAGGGGAAGTTTGAATTGGTAGGGAGGCATTGGGAGTAGATGAGGAAACGGAATGATTAAGCTCTGCATGGAAGAAAGGCCAGAGAAAAATCCCCGCACTGAGGATGAATTTTTAAATTATATCTGCTATAAAAAGTGTTATTAAAATCCTTACTCTGTGACACTCCCCACCCTGCCCCCAAATCCACTTATAATTTTGAAGTGCCTGGGGTAAGGGGAGGACACCAAGGAAGAATCTGAATCCTTTTAAGTTGTCATGGGTCAAAATCAGAGGCGCTAGAGGCAAGGGAGACCATGAGAATATAATCCCATGAGCATTCACATAACCACTAGGGAAGTCTTTGGATTTTTTTTCAGGCCACGGACTTGAGGATTCCAGGCCATTTCATGCAGCTCCTGAGGGATGAAATCAGCTGAGAGATGCCCCAGCTGACACCTAGGCTGGAGCAATAATGTGTGTAAAGTTGTTAGTTGTTTTCAATTTAAGGCCATGTTCAAGTGCATGCAGCAGCCATGGGGGGGAAGGAGCAAAGCAGGCTGGATGTGAGATAGCAGGGATTGCCGGGGACTTTGGCGAGCGGCAGACTGCAGGTTCTAGCAGAGCGTTGTTTTGTTTGTTTGTTTGTTTGTTTGTTTTTGTTTTTAATTTTCTAATTTGTGTTTTTTAGTTCTACATGACAGCAGAGTGTATTTTGACATACTATCCATGCATGGAGTATAACTTCCCATTCTTGAGGTCGTACATGATGTGGAGTTACACTGGTCTTGTATTTACGTATGAGCATAGGAAAGTTATGTCTGATTCATTCTACTGTTTTTCCTATTCCCTCCCTCCTCCCTTCCCTTCATTCCCCTTTGTCTAATCCAATGAACTTCTATCTATCCCTCCTGCCCCCCCCCCCCCCCCCCCCCCCCCCCCCCCCCCGCCGGCTTATTGTGTGTTAGCATCTGCATATCAGAAAAAAGCAGTCGGCCTTTGGTTTTGGGGGATTGGCTTATTTCACTTAGCATGGGAGTCTCCAGTTCCATCCATTTACCAGCAAAAGCAGAGTGTTGTCTGGAGAGCATGCGAGCCCAATGCTAGCGGAGACTCCGCATTTTAAGAGATACCAGGAATGCAGATGTTTGAGAAAAACTTCTCTTTAAAAAAATGTTAACTACTTCAAACACATTTTTAAACTTCAGGAACCAAACAAAAGATGTCTCAAGCTGTATAAATTTTCTAATTTAGAAGACAAAGTCAGGGACAAGATCTATTTTCAAAGCAAGTAATGAATAGACTGGCATTCTTGAGGGTGATGAGGGAGGAAAACCTCCCACCTATGGGTCCTGAGTCTAGGGTGGTAGACTCTCTGCTACCAATTGTCTGTGTGGCTCCCATGAAATCTTTTATCATCTCTGGGCCTTAAGTCTCCTCCTTAAAATGAAGGTATTAAGTCATGTACTTTTTTAGAGTTGGATCCCATTGACAAGGGGACCAAAAGAAAGTTTCAACAGTGAAAAAATAAGCCCTGAATGTGTTTCAAAGAATACTGAATTTATTGACATTTATTGTGTGTTTGCACGGTACGTTCCATTGATCATGGAATTCTTGCTTACGCTGAGAAAGAAAACATAAACTCCAAAGGCCCTTAATTATTTTGCCCGCCTGAGAACAATGCTTCCAGAGAAGTGAGAGAAGAGCCCCCCCACAACAGAGAAGCGTTCCTGACACTATCAGCAGGTGAGTTACAGCGCCTGTCAGCCATGATAAGAGTGTTGGCATATTTCCTATTCAGACTGACGCTGCTCTGAGACAGGAACCTAACTGATGTTTGTTCAATAACACCAAGATGTGTCACAGAATCTGTGGGGGTGTCCGGTATCTTTTGTCAGCTCAGAGTCAAACCCTGGGGAAAATATGCTGCCGACTCTTGCAGATGTTCTGAGATTAAATGATGTTTCTCTGAAAATGGATGAGGCATGGTCCACTGGTTTGCCAACCGCTTTAGCTGCATTAAGACCCCACTCCCTCCCCCAGGCCACTAATAAACAAAAGTGTCATCTAGTCCTTTGGGCTTCATATTGAGCCTCAGGACAGCTCTGCATTCTTCAGGGATTTGAAGGGTGGTAGCTTGGTCTGACCATCCTAAACGGATGGAATGGAGGAGAGGTGATGTTGGGGCAGGAGAATGGAAAGTAGCAGGGAAGGGAAGGACGGGTGGGCAAGACAGAACCCAAACAGAGCACTGAGACTGAGTAATTTTAGGAGGCCGTACTGTTTATGGAACATTTCATTCTTGATAGCTACTGTCACATTCTAGTCATTAGACTGCATTTACTTGTGGGTTGTAGAAATTACTTCCCATGGGAAATGAAAGCAATTCCTTTTTCAAAGGATGCTTTGTTTTCTAGGAGAAGAAAGCGAAGCATATGACAGTGCAGTGACGACAGCCTGCATTCCCTGCTAAATCAGTCCTCCTTCCCGTCCACCGTTTAGCATGACCACATGAAGAAGCATCAGAGAATCGATCGTGGTGACGACAGTAGTGATAGCTACCGCTTACTGAGTTCCTTTTCTCTGTCAAGGCCTGGGATGAACCTTTACATCTGTGTCTGAATGGAACTCTAAAGATACCCTGGACACTACTGATAGCCCCATTTTACAGATGAGGAAACCGAGACTTACAGAAGCAAAACATATTTGCTGAAAATAACCCAGCTAGGAACTCAAACTTGCTCTGTCCAGCTCCAAAGCCCATTTTTATAGGTACTGACCTCTGAATACACTACATTTGTTGGAGACTTTTGTCATTCCTGATGTAAAAATCTCTCCAACTAAATACTGCAGGAATGTGGAGTGGATACAACAAATACAAAACAAAGTAGACAACTGTGTTTCTGAAATGAGAGACATCCACGTGTATTTCAGCTTTGATCTATTACATCCATTAGGCAACAGCTGTGTCTCCTCTGCCCTCCAGATGCTGGCACCTAGAGTTTAAAACATCTGCAAATTAAAGGGAGTCCACACTGCTGTCTGAGGAAATGAGACCTGCAGTTCCTGCTCTCCGCTTCCTGGACCAGCCCGAATCCCCTCCTTGCCTTGTTAGCATTTATATGAGACCTCTTGCTGTAGCACCAATAGACTGTACCACGCTGCCCCATGTATTCTCATTTTGATTAGTTACAGTGAAGCCATAATAACTGGCCTCATTTCTTCCCTTCACACCTGATAGAATGCCAGGAGCTCCCTGGGCCCTTCCTACAGTCTAGCTTCAAGACTTGGATCAGTCCCACCTGAGCGATAATGATTAATTAAATCCATCCATCCTTCTATCCCAGTTTCCAGTTTTCAGAGCTTTCAAACACATGCTCTTGTTTGCAGTGACATAATTAGTCAATGGGCCCCAGCGAGAAACTTAATGTGCCCTTGCCCACCTCATACAAAGAACTTCTCTCTTTTTTCTTCTCTTGAGAGGCCGGGCAAATGGGCTGGGTGCCAGAGGATTTGGTTTGGGACTGAGATGCTAGAAGGGAGAGGCAGGGAAGTCCTCTTCCCCCGCTCCTCCAGTGTTAACAGAGAGTTTATTGAAGATAGAGGTAAAAACCATGCAGGGCCAGGTGACGTAGTTTCCTAAGCTTGGGTGCCTCTATTTTGGGGTGTCCCCTATCTTCAAGTTACCCAAGGATTCTTTGAGGAAGCTGGCAGCCTTCCCTTTGTAGGCACAGAGCAGAGGCCTCTTGGCCCCAAGATGGCTGCTATGTCCGCTCTTAGTTTGCCAGTTTCCTCAGAAGCTCTGGGGGCTGTTCGCCATTGGCCAACAGTCTCTCCTCACACTGAGCACATGGGGCTCTCCCAGCCCATAGATCCCAACTCAATTCCTAAATTGGACACCATTTCATCCTTACATAAAAGAAAAGAAAATTTTTTCTTACTTCAGACTGCACATTAAGTATGTCGCATTGTTCAGCAGAGCACATTCGTGAGTCTTTGGAGACATCAAGGGAAGCCCGAGTTGTATCTGGGAATGGAGAATGGAGGAACTGAATTGCTCTGCAAAATGATTCCCAGAAAAATTTTCTATGCTGCTGAGAGCCAAGAAGAGAGAGGGGGCGGAAGGCATGCCTGGGAGCAGGAGGGAGACCGTGAGCGGGCAGAAATGTGCAAGGTGGTCAGAAATGAAAGTCCAATATTTAACTGTTAGCTGTGTGCTGGGCTGTGATGTGAAATGTTCTGCTTCTCCAAGTCAGGGAAGTCTGGCTTATTAACATGTACAAAGAGAGTTGTTTTGTGCAAAGAGAGAAGAGATCCACAACTGGAAGCTGAGGACAGGAGCGATCTTGGGAGTGAGATGGAAGGGGGATGGAGTTTGAGTGGAACCAGGGTTCCCAGGGGAGCAGAAGTCCAGAGGAATTGCAAGACTTTTTTTGGCCTGGGATAGGAGAGGGCAGATGAGAGATCACAGACAATGGTGACACCTGGGTCATCAGGGTCCTGTGAGGTAGGTAGGGCAAATTGTTGTATAATCCCACTTTACAGAGGAGAAACCCAAGGCTCAGGCAGGTTGCTCTACTTGCCCACATGACTGGCAGAAAGGGAAATGCAGATTAGGATGCAGAACTACATCCCATTCCTAGCCCCAGAGTCCCTAACCATTATTTGCCAGCTAAAGGCAACCAGGAAAAGAAACCATCAAAGGTAAAGGAGTACTGGCTACGTACCAACACCGGCCTCTTCCCACTCGCTGGGCCACTGAGCTATGAACTTCACCATTGTGAGATAAAACATGAGGAAGGGAAGTGTCATTTTGATGCAAAGGACATTCCTGGAGTCCTCCAAGCAGTAAGTGAACAATGAAGTAATTGAACAATCCACAGCTTACCAGGCTACACCTAAGCCCCATAGGATCAGAATCTTAACAGACCCTGCCCTGTCCATGGGGTAAGAAGGCAGGAAGAGAGATCCTGGCTCCTCTGCCATTATTATTTTCTTGGCAGAAATCACACTAGGATTCTTTTGATTTGGCACAGTAGCCCACCTGGCAGCCTGCCTGGGTAATGTAACTTTCATGTCTGCCTTGTGACATTCCTCTATGGACTCTCCTGCATCCTGAGGACCTTAGTGAGATTTGAGCTGTTTGCTTATTCTTTCACCACAAATACTCATGTCCCAGACTGGGTTCCTCATGGGTTCTTGCTTACTGGGTAATTGCTGGTTGATTTGCTGCTGTCTTCACCATGTAACTTGTGATTCTCACATGATTCTGAACAAGAACCAGGCTGAACTCATGCCATCTGTCATTTGCAGGTGGCCTCGTGGGTGAATTTCTTCGAGATGCATGCTCTTGTAGGTAAGCATGGTGCTGTCTCCTGATGGCTTCTGTCCCTGGAGCTGCTCCTGATGACTGCTGTCCCTCAGGCTATCACCTAATGACTTCATTCCCTGAGGCTGTCTCTGATTGCTGCTGTCCCTAGGGTCACTCCCAGAATTCTGCCTGATGCTAAAAGGGAGTAAGCAATCAAGCCACAGAATGATAGGATAGAAAAGCAAGGAGACTCTGAGCTAGAAGAGGAGTCAGAGGTGGGTGATCACACAGCCTCTGTTTGGGATGACCCCACTGTAGTCTGTTGTCCCGGTATAATTATTAATAACATCCTTTTCAATCTCAAAATGTCCCAGGGTGGATGATAAATAATGTAGAATCACCTTACTTTAGTGGTCATCTAAGGCATTTTTTTTAAAGGTTTTAGCTCAGCCTTGAGAACCTCTCTTCAAACAGACTCCTGATGCCTGGTGTGTAAAACAGAAGAAAGTGGAGCTGCTCTAGTGAAAGGGGTAGGAGGCCCTCCATCGCTACTATCCCACCCTGCAGAGGCAGCCTTCCTGACAGCCTGTGGAAGTTGTAGAGGTCAATACTGCCCATATGGTACCCACATTTTAATTTTCAGATGAGGAAACTGAGTTTAAGGGACTACTTAAAGTCACACCACTGAGTTAGTGGAAGAGCCCATGCTAGAACTCAGACATGCAGGCCTCACAGTGATCTCTCCCCCATGCCAACTCTCTTGCCTTCCGATTTGCCAAATGGTTTTAAAAATAAGTGGGCACCCGGGGCCGGTGGCACATGCCTATAATCCCACCAGCTCAGGAGGCTGAGACAGGAGGATCGGAATTCAAAGCCAGCCTCAGCAAAAGTGATGTGCTAAGCAACTCCGTGAGACCTTGTCTCTAAACAAAATGCAAAATAGGGCTGGGGATGTGGCTCAGTGGACAAGTGCCCAAGTTCAATCCCCAATATAGCATGCCCCCCCACCCCGGAGAAAAAACTAAGTGGCCAAATGCCAAATATTGTGCAGGCTCTGTGTGTGTGAGTGTGTGTGTGTGTGTGTGTGTATGTGTAATTTGTTTTTTAAACATGTTTCCTTTTTCTACGCCTGGCTTGTTTTACTTAACATACGACCTCCAGTGCTATCTATGTCGTTACAAACAGGATTTTATTTTATTTTTTATGGCTGAAGAGAATTCCATTGTGTATACATACCACATTTTCTTATGTGTTCTGAAGGGCACCAGGTGGATTCCATGTCTTGGCTATTGGAAGCAGTGCTACATGTAATAAATGCAGGGGTGCCAGTTTCTTGTAATACTTTATAAAATCAAAGCAATGATTTCCTCTTCTTTGGCTATATACCCAGTAGTGGAATTGCTGAATCCTATGTTCTCCCTCATTTGTGGACACTAATAAGTCAATCGTATAGAAGAATAGAATGGAATAGTGGTCATCAGAGGGTGGGAAGGGCAGGGGTGAGGGTGGTCAGAAGGAAGCTCAATAGGAGCACCAAAAAACACAGTGGAAGAATCACTCTGGCTCTTTAGCACAGCAGGGTAACTATTAATTAAAAAAAAAACAACCTATGATCCATTTCAAAATGACCCCAAAAGTGTGAAATTCCCATACATAAAAATAACAGTTGAAGAGATGGAAATGCTTATTACCAATATATGCCGTAAAGATGTAGAAAGTAAACATTAAAACAAAATAAATAACCTGCCCTCCACAAAAGGTGTATCCTGTATACAATTTATGTCATGTCCATCCTGGGAAAATTGGTCCTGCCTTAAAAAGCATTAAGTTCACACTTAAGCCCAAGTTCACAAAGTAACAGCGGGGGGACTTGCTCTGTTCCAAGGTGACTTGAACTGTGTACTTACTGAAGTAAACAGCACTTGGGGACAAATGCCTTTTCTAGAGTCTGGATCCTTGAAAATATTGAGGCAGGCTTCATTCATTTAGACAAGCGGTCCTCAAAAACCCAAACAGGAAGCAAACCTTGGGCTCTCTTGTGAAATAAACACTTGTTCCTCACAGGGCCTCTGGGCAAGCACAGAGGCTGTCCTTTGTGTTAGGTCCTCACTTGGAACAGCAGTTGGCAAATCTACACTGAAACAAGGCCCTCTCCCTGAAGCGGGCAGCTTCTGCAAGCCCCAGGGTCTTTCAGTAGCTCTCCTCTAACTTCTGTCCTCACCTGCTCCTACCTGGTCCCCGCCAGGCAGTATCCACCTGAACCTTGTGCAGGGAAGGCACATACTAAATGCAAATCTGACCTCAAGGCAGCCATTTCCAGGTCTCAGGAGACAAGGTCATGTCCAAGTCAGCCTGTGTGTGTGGCAGCTTCTGGGTGGAGGCAGAAGATTTTTATTTGTTTTTGTTTTTTTAAAAAATGTTAACCTTGTTTCAATGTGATCCAAACACTGAGTGTTTCTCAGGGAAACAAGTACTTGTATCTCTGTCCTACTCAAACCAATTTGTCCCCAGTCAGAAAGCAATGGTCGGTCTGGGGTTGCAACTCAGTGGTAGAGCACTTGCCTAGCATGTGTGAGGCGCTGGGTTTCATTCTCAGAACTACATGTAAATAAGTAAATAAATAAAGGTCCACGGGCACTAAAATTAAAATGCATTAAAAAAAAAAAAAAAGAAAGAAAGAAAGCAATGGTCCCCTCCCTGCTATGGTGTTGAAAAGAAACAGGCTGACACAGGTAGCGCTGGTTGGGCTCGCCCTTGCCCTTCTCACCTGCTGACGCAGAGTATTTGCATAGCTGGGATTCTCAGAAAACACCCAAATCCATCCTGCAGAAGCTCTGGGTATCTATGCAAAGCATGTGCCCCTGCTCTGAGGCTTTACACAAAAGAGGCCACCCAGTAGAAATGAAGTCCGGCATTCATGGAGCTCTCGCTCTGAGCTCGAGGACCTAAAACCACATGAAACCCCTATCAGGTGGAAACTATGATTATCTCCATTTCAGAGAGGAAGAAATAGGGCTTGATGAAGATGAAAGGACATCCTCAGACTCTCAGCAAAGAAGCAGCAGAGCAAGGATTCCAACCTCTATATCCAGCCCCAGAGCCTGCCCCTTAGCAACCAAAGTCAGCCATGCCACGTTGAGACACCCAGGCCAGGCTTCCCAAACTTCCCTGTGCCCTCGATCACCCAGCTCCTGCGGGCACACCAGAAACCTTTCATTTCCAAGAAGCTCCCAGGACATGCCAGTGCTGCTGCTGGTTCTCGAAGGATCCTGGGTAGCAATCTGCAAACCTTTTCTGAGATAGTAAATATTTTAGGCTTTGTGGGCCACATACGGCTTCTATTTCTCCTTCTCCTCCTCCATCTTTCTTCTCCTTTTCCTCCTTTTTCCTTCCCCGTCCTCCTGCTTCTCTTTTTTTCCCACTCTGTCTTTTTACAACCCTTTAGAATGTCAAACCACCTTAGCCGTTGACTCTTGAGCTGCCTCAGGTCTGAGAAGTGGTTTGCTATTCCTGGACCTGGGCACACAGGACAGAGAAGTCCACGTGGGGACCATTACCCATCAGCATCTGAGATTCAGTCTTGTTTTTGTTCAGTAACATACAGAATTTAGGACCCTGAGATTCCAGATAGGCTGCAGAGGCTGCACTCCCAGGCATGCAAGAGGGGGCTGGGGGAAGGCTGGGGAAGTGAGGTTGGGGAGTGGAGAGAGGGGGAATTGCCTCCCATACTGTGAGCCCTTCGCCTCTGCAGAAGTTTGTTGAAGGGCTGTCATGACAGAGGAGAGGTCAACCCTAGAAGTTCCTTGGGCTTCGAGTTTAAGATCCTGTGATCCTAACGTGCGAGGCTTATCTAATGCTGTCATGCGATAATCTGCACACACAGGACCCGATTCTCTTCACGTTGATCAGCAACCGCATCTCAGAGCAGCTGCCTCTTTATCTCTTGGCCCAGCCAGGGAAGGGGAGGCTGAAATGCACTTCAGGATGTCGCTGCTCTGGGGGAAAAGGGAAATTAGACCCAAGCTCAGAAACAGTAGGTAAGGGTCCTCTGCCTGAGAGCCTGTCCAAGCCATGGGGAATCCTATTGCTTTTCATGTTCTCATAACTTGAGAATGTCAATCTATAGAAATGAAGTCAATCTAATAGAAATTTACAGATATGAATAAAGATTCTCCCCTTACTGAGTGCCAAAGTTGACCTCTGCCTTAGCAGTCCTTCGAGGCTATTCACTTGTTTGTTATCTTTTATCCCTTTCCCTTTCTTTCAATCTCCGTTCTGGGCTGAAGGTAATCTTACTATTGCTCTAACATGCACCTGTGAATGTATGAGCTCCTGCAAAATGCCTTCTCTTTTGTATGCACATATATGTTCATTTACTTAATGGTACTATGTATATAACCTAGTCTATATATTTCTTCATCCTCCACCATTTTTAAGGTCCAGCCCTATAGCTACTTGTAATAATATGTTTCTTCTAACTGTTGTACAAACTCTACATCAACATATTTTGCTTTTCCATTTTTTCCAATAATACTCATGCAGGTGACTTCCGATTTCTGGTCATCGTATACAATGCTGTGATGAAAATCCATATTCCTTTATGGACACTGGTGAGGAATTCCTGGTGACAGCTGTCCAGGGGAGTAGAGTGCTGGGTGTCAGGGTGCTTGTCCATTTAACTTATCTTCATCTTGCCCAATGACTCAGAGAGAACTGTGCCAGCCCATAATCCCACCAGCAGCAGGCCAGGGTTCTCGTTGCCACATCTATCCTACACTTCTAACTGAGCCACTTTCCAATTTTCTAGTCCAATACTGATGTGGTGACATGTGTTGTTTCAGTTTTGTGTTTCTTTGATCACTAATGAGTTTGAGCATGTTGGCTATGCATTTTAGCTTTTTGAATTTCTTTCTTTCTTTTCTTTTTTTGATAACTGCTTATTTCTACTCTCTTCTATTTAACCAATGATACTGCTGATTTTTGTCCTGAACTTAAAAAAAAAATTTTTTTTTAGTTGTAGAAGGACATAATACCTTTAATTAATTAATTACTTTTTATGTGGTGCTAAGGATTGGACCCAGTGCCTCACACAGACAAGTGCTCTACCACTAAGCCACAACCACAGGCCCTGTCCTTGAACTTCTAAAAAATTTTGATATGCAGGAATTTCTTGAAAATTCTGTAATTTAGATACTGATCCTTGCTAAGCTTTAGAGATTGCCAATATCTCTTTTCAGTCTGTATACGTCGATTTTTTTTTTAACTCAGAGTTTAGACTTTTCTAGTTTTGCACACAAAGCTCATCCAACAATCTCAGTTCCTGGTATCATCCCTACATTTTTGTCTTATTGTGTGATTTGACCTGTCACATTTAGGCCATCTGTGCATCAGTGTTAGTCAGCTTTTTGTCACTGTGACCAAAATACCTGACATAAAAAACTGAAAGGAAAAAACAGATTTATTTTTGTCCGGGGTATTAGAGGTTTCAGTCCGTGGTCAGTTGGCTTCATTACCTGAGCCTGAAGTAAGACAGAACATCATGGTGTAAGGGAATGTCAGAGGAAATCTCAGATCATGGCAGACAGGAGAGAGAGAGGGAAAGAGACACACAAACACACACACAGAGAGAGAGAGAGAGAGGTGGGGGGAGAGAGAGAGAGAAGGTCAAGGATAAGATATACCTTTCTAAAGTGCATCCCAGTGACCTACTTCCTTCAATCATACTCCACTTGCCTACAGTTTCCATCACTTCTCAATAGTTCATTCAGTCATCAATGGATTGATCTACTAATGAGGTCAGAACCCTCATGATCCAATCACTTCCACAAATTCCTACCTGTGAATATTGCTGCCTTGGGAACCAAGACTTCAACACATGAGACTTTGGAGTACACTTCATATCCAAACTATAACACCATCTTATCATCTAGAGTTCAACCTTGAGTGTACTCATAGTCTTTTAATCCATTTGGTGTTACTATAACAAAATACCTGAGGCTGGGAAACTTATAAAGAAAAGAGATTTATTTTGGCTCAAAGTTCTATCTAAGATTGGGTGGCCACATCTTGTTGGCTTCTGGTGAGGGCCTCGTGTTGTGTCACATCGTGATGGAGAAGCACAGAGGGGAAGTGAATGTATGGGGAAGGATCATGTTTGTGAGAGAGGCTAAGGGGAGTTGCCAGGCTGGCTGCATAACAACCTGCTTTTGAAGTAACTAGTCCAGGCCTGAGGGACTGAACTCACTCCAGGAAGCCCTGATCTAGTCTTAAGAGAACTGACATAAAAAAGCATTAGCCCATTCCTGAGGGCAGCACCCAATGGCCCAGTCACCTCTCAGAGTCCCCATCTACTAACATTACATTGAGAAATTAAGTCTCAAAGTGAATTTTGGTGGCAATAAACCATATTTGAATCATAGCACATAGTAAAATATATGTTCCCCCAGTTTCTCCAACACATTTATCTATAGATGTGGTGCTGCTACGTCATATGTTGTTTCTTTCCTAAATGGTGGCAAAAAAATTAGTGTCAGTGACATTCATTTACATTACTTTTCATAATAAAGTACCATATTTTTATTAAAAATTTAAAATTTTAAAATAATATTTCAATCTTAAATTGTTCATAAAAAAACCCCTGATGTACAACAGTTGAGAATGGGTTCAGTGAATTATGCTACCTCTATGCAAATAAAATGCCATGCATGAATTCCAATGGTATGATAAAAGAATACATAATGGCCCAGATAGATGTATTTTATTGCTTAATGAAATAACAGATTCAAAAATAGTATATAAAATGATCCTATGCTTGAAACCATGTATATACATGTATAGAATAAGTAAATGCCTAAACAATTTTAGTGGCTCTTTATGGACAATAAGATACTTATTATGACCTTCAAATAAAGGAGAAGAAGAACATTTGAAAAACTTGGCTTGCTGGCATTCTAAACTGCAAAGTCCTTCAATAATCTAAAAATCATCAGTGTGTTATTTGTATTGCTATAACAAAATATCCAAGTCTGGGCAATTCATAAAGAAAACAAGTTTATTTAGTGCATGGTTTTGGAAGCACCCAGCAATGTGGTGCCAGCTCTTGAGAAAGTCTCCTTCTCTTGCTCGGTTATATTATGATGATGTCATCATGGTACTAGTGTGTGTGAGAAGGAGATATCTCATAGAAGCCAGAAAGCATGAGGGGCCAGTCTTGCTCTTCTATAACAACTCTCTCTCTCAAGAATTAGCAAGGGTCCCATGATAACTACATTAATCCTTTCAAGGGCAGTGCTCAAAGACCTAGGCTCTTCTACCAGATCCTACCTCCTGAAGATCTCACCACCTCTCAACATCACCACACTGAGGACCAAGCTTCCACCACCTGGAGAACAACACTCAAATCATCTCCAAGCCCCAGCAATCAGTGATAAGGTTAGTTAGGCAGCAGGGTCCTGGAGACTAGAAGTTTTCTAACTTCAAGGTGCATATTAATTACCTGGCATCTTGTTAAACTGCTGATGAGCCTCAGTGGTGGAGAAGGCCCTGGGATTCTGCATTTCTTACAAGCTTTCTGGGGCTGCTGATGCTGCTGGTACAAGATGCACTTGGTACAGCAAGACTGCAAACCTGCCTGAGCCCTGCCTCAGCCTGTGGCTCAGGGGCAGATGCTGAGAAAAGGAGCCACTGGCCTTGTGAGGTACTGAGACAAGATGACAGAGGAGAGAGCTTAACTCACAGGCACGTGTCCTCTTGAGAGTGCTGGTTAGAGAGGACACAGAGCACGCAGGCATACGTAAAAGAAGTGAAATATCACCTTTACCAATAACAAATGCAGGTTAGCTTGGTATGATCTCTAATGACATAAAAACAAAACAAAACAAAAAAGGATAAATGTTGACTAGCAGCCATTCTCCCAACTCTTGACTCTTTCCTCTCTTCTTCCTGCAGCTGGATGAAGCCACTCAATTCCCTCTCAACAGGAAGTCCTGAGTTGAGGTATTAAAGAAGGTCAGAGTCACTGGCCCCCGGGGACAAGGTCACCTGGGTTGAAGTGGAGCACTTGCTCAGGGACACATCTCCAGGTGGTGAGTTGAATCTGTATCAACCTTAAGTTGAAGCTGCAGTGATCTCTGAGAAAGTGCCGGTGACCCATATATACCCATCTCCTCTGGTTGCCCAGTGGCCTTGGTTAGCTCTGACTTGGTCTGCTGTTTGCCAGTCCTGATAACCTGCTTAAATAAAGGAAAACTCAAGCAGCTCAAACAGATTCTTTTTAATGCGCCCAAGAAATTCCAATTGGCATCCTAGACAGAGGGAGCCCACACAAGAAAGAGAATTCACAGCACATTATCAGCTCACTGTATAGACTCTGCTAGGCCTTCTCGTGGGCATTCAGAGCTAGGTCATCTGCACACCCAACTCCCTGCCCTTCTGACTATTTAACCCACAATTGATTTCACATGTCAGATGTGTAGGCTAATGACTTTCACACTTATGTCATTCGAACCCCAATACAACTTTAGAAGTTAGATATTGCAATGAAAATATCCACCTTTCAGAGCCTAAATAACTTGCCCAAGATAACATCGCTAGTAAACGCTAAATATCCCGCTGAAAAGAAGAAAAGCGGGTGACAAGCATATTGTGGGGCTCTGATGGATGACCTGTCCTGAGTGGAGCTTTTGGCTCAGGGGGAAATGCCCAGAGAGGAAATGTGCTCCTGTCCACCTAAGTAGAACAGACTCCAGGTGATGTTCGTAGGTGATGAGAGATGCTGCTGGCTTCTCAAGCTATGGGATAAGGGTCATTGCACCTATATCCTTTTTGTTAATAGGACTCTCATTTTGTTCAAGTGGCAATGTATCTGGCCTCAAGGGATGACTCACAACTGACCTAAGGCAGTCACGGCCATCTCCTTCCTCTCTGCCAGTGATTGATTTAATTGTGGGCATCTGGCCTGACATGAAAGGAAAAAGACCTATGGAGACTTCTAAGAAAGCCTTCCTCATTGATAAGAAAGAGGTCTGTAAAGAGGAAGCTCATTCCTATAACTAAACTTCCTTGCTTTCTTCTTGTGCTATTCTGGTACAAATAAGTGATAGCATTTGGGCAACCATCTTGTAGAGCCTTCCACTGAGGATGGCAGAGCGAACGAGAGAAAGAGCTTGGGTCCTTGAAGGTCTGGTTGGACTACCAAATGGCCCAGGAACATCCACCTCTAGACATCCTAAAAGAATTTAAGTACCTTCATAACTTAGCCTATTATTAGTCAGATATCCTATAGCTTGCAGGCAAATCACCATACTGATACAAAAGACCTTCTCTCAACTTCCTTCTGCAAGAGGATAAACATTCCCACACAAATCTCTCTGTCCCAGATTGATATCTTGTCTAGATTTTTCTTTATCTAGTCTTCTCAGTATCTTCCAGGGATTCCTTGTGTCCACAGCTGTTTCAGTCTAGCACTAGCTGTAAATCAGGGAAGACTCTTGATATTCTACAAGGGATATTTTGTCTACTCTGGCATATAAACATGGCTCTCATATTTATAAAACTCAGCTTACCTCCTCACAGAGGATCCCCTGATGGACAGGACTTCGCTATGGTATGCAAAATAGTGCCTCTCCCCTCTCTCACAAAGATGTCTGCTTCTGGGTCCCTGGAAGCTATTGCTATGGTTTGGATCTGGACTATTCCCCAAAGGCCCATGTGTTAAAGGATTTGTCCCCAGCACGTGGTGCTGCTGGGAGATGGTGGACCTGTTAGAAGCTGGGGTCTAGTAGGAGGTCTTCAGGTCACTAAGGGTGTGCTTTTATAGGGGACAGTAAAACCTGGCCCTTCTTTTTTCTCTCCTTTTGCATTCCAGCCCAGAGGTGAGCAGCTTTGCTCTGCCACCTGCTCCTGACATTTTGGGCAGCCACAGGCTCAAAGCAACAGGGTGAACTCATCATTGGACTGGAACCTCTGAATCCAAGAGCCAAAGTAAGTCTTTTCTCTCTACAAGTTGATGAGCTCAGGTGTTTGTTACAGTAATGGACAACGGACTAACACACCCATGAGGATGTTACCTCACACAGCCAAAGGGACTTTGCAGATGAGGTTAAAATGATGGACCCTGAGGTGGAGAGATTGTGCTGAGTTTTCTAGATGGGGCCTGTCAAATCACATGAGAACCTTTTCATACCATAGTCAGAGACGCTACAATAGAGGAAGGTCAGGGGCATCCTATTTACCAGCTTGCAAGATGCAATGTGGGCAGTCTCTAGAAGAAGGGAAGAGCAAAAAAGACAGATTCTTTCTTTTTTTTTCCTAGGGTTCCTAGAAAGGAAGAAAACTCTGCCAACATCTTGAGTTTTAGCCCAGAAAGATCTGTGTCAGATTTCTGACATACAGAACAGATAGTAAATCTGCATTGTTTAAGCCTCTAAGCTCAGAGCAACTTACTAGAGCAGCAACAGGAAACCAAAACTAGGCCATGAATGCATCTAGCACTCCATTTTCCATTATGGTATGTAGCATAGGATGCAAAATTCTGGGTGGGGGATCCAGAAAGGTTTGTGCACAAATCCTGGCTCTGTTTCAACATGACCTTGGGTCAGTCACTTAAATTCTCGGAGTCTCAGTTATACCATCTAGAAAACAGAGATAAGTAAGAGTGTTTCTCTCTTGTAGGTTTATTGTGATTATTCGGAACAAGGTTATGTCAGCAACACCCTAAGCACAAGGCTAGCAAATAAAAGTCACTAGATAAATGGTAGCCATTGTAATACTTATTGAAGGAGCGAGATCAAGGGCCTTAAAAATTCCTCTGTGGTGGAATGCCCTTAAAGCAGGCAGGCTGTACCATCAGTTTGAAGTTGAGAGTCTGTGTGATGTAGTGAGAGAGATCACAGACTCCACAGCTAGTCCCCTGGGTTTGAATCCAGGGGGGCTGTGTGACCTTGGACATGTGATTCAGCATCTTAGCTTTGCCCAGAAGCAGGCCCTGAAACAATCCTTGGAGTACAAGGAGTTTGTTTGGAGGTGATCCCAGGAAATATACCTAGGGGATTGGGAAAGTGGGACAGGAAAGGGGAGGGCCCAATGGGGGTACGTCACTGAGCAAGCTGCTGTCGGGAGAAGCTGGAGGATAAGATGTCCAAGGGAAATTTGGGGATACATGTAGGACATGTGTCTCTGAGTTGTCACACATCATGAGTGAGGAAGCTAGGGAAGCTATACACCAGTTAGTCATCAGGCGAGTGCTGCTTCCAGAGGAGAGAAGTCCCCTGGCATGCCCAGCTTGCCACACAGGGTCAGCTCTCAGGCAAAGAGATAGTGGCAATGCGACTTGGGCTGACATAGTATGAGCTGAAGGGATGTGGGGAGGATCCCATGGTGACTGCTCCATTCAGTTTTCCTATCTTTTAAAATGGGTCCACACATCTGTATTCAGAGGTTTAGGAAGCTTCACGGTCAAGTGCTTCCATCAGAACCTGGCCAAGAGTGAGCTAGTTGTCATCCTTTGAAGTTCTTTGTCTTTCTGTGGTGAAGAAATCATGGGCTAATGATACCATTTCCAGGGGCAGCCCCTCAGCTAGTGGCCTCTTGTTCCTCTGCCGCTCAGCCACCAGAGGCAGGAAGTTACCTGTACCTGACCCTTGCTGAAGCTGGCGACCTGGGTGAGTTCTCCACTCTGAGCACTGTCTTTTAGAACACAAAGGACAAGCTCTTACATATTTATACCAACACATACACTTTAAATGGGCCCTCATTTCTTCCTGAAAGGAATCCAAAAACTTTGTTGGAACTGAAAACATTTTATATTTATGTATCACCAGTTAGTGAGGGAACACAAAGTTCTCAGCAAATATGATCTCATTAGTCCTCACAACAGCCCTGAGGGAAGAAGCTGGCAAGATTTCTTATCCTCCTTGGAGAGGTGAGAGTGGGGGAGCTCAGGAGGCTACTCAAGGGTGTCAGGATGATAGTGAGGGAGCACTGAGCTCAGGACAGGGACATCCCTTAGTGTGGCCTCTGTGCTTACTGTAGGTCCTAGGGGTGAGCAAAAACCTGGAAACAGCTCAGCATCTCCCAGGATGGGATCTGATAGATATGCTATGGTACGAACGATGCAGAGGTATGTAACAGTCTGAACCCATGTTGTCAAATTATATATGAAATATAAGGTATGTCTTTGTTAGTATTTTTAGGGGAAAGATCTAGAAGAATGTGTATTAAATTATATACGAAATATAATTGTGTATTTTTTGTGTTAGTATTTTCAAGAGAAAGTTCTCGAAGAACATGGAACAATGGTTATCTCCATAGGTCAGATTATAGGTCCTTTTATTTCCTTAATCACACATTTGTAAAATGCTTGAATGATTTTGCGATGTCCATATTTTTCTTTCGTAATCAGGTTAAGAATTTCTAAAAACCAGAAAAAGGAAAATCCTTTGTATCATCTAGAAAGCATCAGAAATAGAAAATAAAACTATTAAAATATGCTCAGATTGTTTTCTTTCATTAAAAAGGAACAGCAGGAGTGTTTTCCTTGATATGCAAGATTTGGAAAGATTCCACCAGACTTCCTATTTAGTTCCTCCTGCACAGTGAAGTTTAGATCGGACGCTCTATTTTGTAAACATATGGTCCTCCGTCTGCAAAACCAAAATACAGAATGAAATCTTTCTGCTTTCTTTCCTTGATGTTTTTAAACATGAGACAGACCTGACTGTTAAGCCTTTTTACCTATTAAACTTCAGTAGAAGGGTAAACAACCCCACCCTAAAAAGGGATTTTAAATGTCAACAACTCAACATTTTCATGAGCTGTTGGACAACAGGTATAAGTTGTGTCATGTTATTAAACTTGAACTTTAAAAACTTGGATCATTGTGATTTCCAATAATCTGAACATTCTTAACAAGACAGAAACATACATGTAAAAATGGTTATGATGGTAAATTTTATTTTGTGTATATTTTTTACCACAGTTTTTAAAAAGGCAAAAAAATATTCAAAAGCAAAAAAAAAAAAAAAAAACCCAAACACTCAAAATTCAGATCCTTTCAGTCTAAGATACAGCATAATCTAAAGAAAAGAAAGTGCGGGTCAAGGAGAGTCAGATGAAAATTTCAGGTCCAGTTCACTTATCCAATCTGTCCTTCTTGCCCAATCTGAGCAGCTGTGCCGGGCGCATAAGTACAGCAACCAACAGGATGGGAGGGTCTTGCCCTGGTGGCATGACCTAATTCTCTTGACCACAAGTGCCTACCTGAAAATAGGGAATAACAACACCTGTGCTACCCATGCCTCACGAGCAGGTGGGAATTTAGAACTTGCCCACAAGGGTCAAAAAAATGTCACTTCATTCCTGGGAGACAGATTGCTGAGCAAATCTGACTTCAGATCCACTGCCTGAGCAGGAGCAGAACCTGGGAGAAAACAAGGGGAAAGACCAACTTCCCTTACCAACTGCCTTGGACCAAAGCCCTGGTTTAGGATGAAGACAAAGCAGGTTCCTTGGAATCTTCTGGTGAATTCACAGAGGAGGGTAGGTAACTAGATGAAAGTGGCGTGTGTGTTCATTGTCTCAGCTAATCCTTGTGGCTGCCCCGGGAGCTGGTGGTAACATAGGCAACTATGATGGCAGCGTGGGGCTCTGTTCTAAGTGATTTGTGTGTACTGACTCATTTAATGCGCAGGATGACCTTGTGAGGAAAATACTTTCATTATTTCCTTTTTACAAATGAGGAAGCAGAGAGTGAGCTAGCTGGTCAGTGATGGAGTTCAGATTTAAACTCAAGACAATTCAAATGCAGAGCCCAGGATCTGAACCACTGTGTCCTAGCATTCAAGTTCTCTGGATACAAAAAGGAACACAAAGAGGTCAAATGGCCCCAGGACTCAGCTAGGGGGGTAGGTGTGGGAATAGTTCCTTCTCATTCCAAAGCCTGTATTCCATCAAACATGGCCGTCTTCTTCAATGCACCAGGAAGAGTCCATCTCCAGGACAGAGAGGTCCTCAGGCCTATCACACTGTCTCAATGGGCAGAGCCACTGTAACCAACCTTGTTCTGTGTCTGGCTGCCCTGGCTGGAAACAGAGCCGGGAGGGGTAATGATTGCTTGGCTTTCTGCCTGTGGCAGATGGAACAACTTCACCACCATCTGCGAGTGCCCTCATTGCCAGTCCTGGGCGTCTTAATGCCAATCTGGCTACTCATTCATTCGTTCATTCATTAATTCAACAAATATTTATGGAACTCTTTGCCAGACCCTGTTCTAGGAGCTGGGGATTAAGTAGCCTAACAATCAGATATGATTTTATACTTGGGTCCCTGGGTCTAGGTTCATGCCTTCTTCCTTCTTACCCTATCCTTATGTATACCTTATTCCTTTCTAGAATAGTCTCTTTTTTGTCCTGTAAGTGGTTGACCTGATCCTTGTCGGGCTCTGCTAGCCCACATAGTGCCTTTGTACAAGTTAGAGAGAGGCACACCCTCTGGCAGAATGGAGAAATCCAGCCCCCATCCTACCTTGAGGCCAGGTACCTTTGGGCAGGGCATGTAACAGCCCCCTCTCCTAGCCCTTCCAGAGATTAAAGATGTGCTCTCGATGTACAAAGTTAGTGTGTTCAAGTCCTACCTGACCCTGTCTCCCACTGCTGGGCCAGGATCCCCATGCACTGCAACCCCCATAACAAGGGTCCTGCAGGCCTCCAGATTTTTCTGTCATCCACTGCTAGGCAGGCCAGATATGCCTTGCCCTCTCTCTGAACTCTGTGCTTGTCAGCTTTCTGTTACTATAAAAAAAATACCTGACGTAATCAGCTTATAAAGAGAAAAGGTTTATTCTGGCTCACAGTTTAATTCATGACTACTTGCTCCCTTTGCCTTTGGGTGGTGAAGAAGCACACCATGGCAGCAGTGTTCACCTCCTGGCCTGAATAAGGATGAGGGAGGAAGAAGAAGCAGGTAGAGTCCACTATCCCCTTAAGGGCTTGCTTTCAATGACCTAAAGACCTCCCACTAGGCTCCACCTCTTAAAGGCTCCACCACCTCTCACAGCTCCAAGCTTAGGACTAAGCCCCCAACACCTGGGCCTTTGGGGGATACTTACCCAAACCACAGACTCCCTGCCTCTTCTCCTTGCCCCTTGCTCTCAGCTGCTGGGACAGTTCCCTCATCCTGGTTTATAACTCTGCCCCACCCTGAGGCTGGGCTCACATTCACATCCAGTACATTCATAAATGGGGCACTCGGGAGGGTCAGCACCACCTCACTTTGTTAACAGAAGGCACTCCAGACCCAGTCAACAGCAGGATGGTACAGAGCACACAGCTGTGACAATGTCCTCGTTCCTGTTTCCATTCCAATACTAGATGGAGATGTTGTTTAATTAACAGGAAATTGTTTAGAAGCAGCACTCAAAATGTAAAACAGATATATTCATTCAGAGGTGACAAGTTGTGGTTTTAAGAATCTAGGATCTCTTATCCAAGTCATGATTGAATCCTTCACCTGCTCGACTCCTACTTCTTTCTGTTCAGGCCACTTCTTCCAGGAAGCTTTCTCAGGTTGCCTCCCCTCCTCCACCCATACCTCCCTGCCAGAGGACTGTTAGGCGCCCTCCTCTGTGATGTCCCAGAGCACCCACTCTTACCCATCAACCATTCAATACGCTGTATTGTGATTGCCCATTTTCTCCTGTGGCATTCCCTCGTGGACTGCAAGGTCTGTGAGAATAGGGGCTGGGCCTATTTTACCCTTATATCTTCAGCATCTAGCACAGCACTGAGCACCCAGTGGACTCAGGAAATACTTATGAAATCAATCAATCAATGGCAGTCATCCATACGGGAAAAAATCTGGCATCAATAGCACGCTGGAGTTTTCCCTAATAGTGGATATCCTGATCTCTGCTGGCAAGAGTGATGGAATGAGAAGCTGGCTGCTTTCAGATCCCCCAGATAAATGTTCATAAATCAGAAACGGGTATACTATGTAGCAATTCCTTCCTTCCTTCCTCCCTCCCTCCCTCCCTCCCTTCCTTCCTTCCTTCCTTCCTTCCTTCCTTCCTTCCTTCCTTCCTTCCTTCCTTTCTTTCTTCTTTCTTTCCTCCTTCTTTCATTCTAGCTGTTTATCGAGCGTGTCTGTGTGCCTAGGCACTGCAGATTCCACAGTGAACAAGATAATCAAAGCTGCTGCCTGCATAGAGTTTATCTTCCAGTGGGAGCAGGAGGGCTTGGAGCAGGATTGGACCTGGAGGGAGGGAAGATAGACAATAATACATTCCCTAATTTGTAACATATGCACAGTAAAAGGTCACAGATTGAATGACTTTCAGTTCACCCCAGCTACTTCTCAGAATAGTATAATGGTTAACTTGTCCAGCAGTAGAGTCAGACAGCTTGAAAGGAAGTTCTTAACCTATGACTTACCAGTTAAGGTACCTTTGGGCAACCTACCTGACCTTTCCAAGCCTCAGTTTCCTCCTGCAGTGGTAATAACAGTATTTACTGTCCTAGATCCACACACCTGGCTGTGAGAAAGGCAAACAAAGGTTAGTAATGATTATTCCTCAGCACCTAGTAGCTTGGGATGGTCGCCATGCATTCATTCATATGCACTGTACCAACATGAAAGTATTGTTTCGATTCTTTAATTTTCACTGACTTGTGCTAAGTTTTGCTAGGGCATAACTGGCTTAATTTAGTCCTCTGGCTTGTGAAATATTTGCATGTGATCTTTGAGTGTAGCCTTAGTTCTCAGAGTCCTTGCAGCAGACAGAACCATGATCCTTAGATTTCAAGAAGGAACACAGGGTAGGCAGTGGTGGAGGCTACAGCCTGGAGGATTCTGCCTGGGTTCTGGCCATTGACTCTGTCATGGAAGTCCTGGAGGTAATTTCCCCTTATTATTGAACTTGAAACAGCTAGGGTAAATAAAGCAGATTTTAATAAACTGCATTATAAACAAAAGGCACAGATGGCAGGGAAAGATTGACTGACAACAGCAAAGGCCCGGGAGGCTCTCTTGAACACCCCTGGGGGCATGATAAAGATTGAGGCCCTCTCCTTTGTTTTGTTCTTGGCATTTATGAATTCCAGGAACTCCTTTTCTTCAAGTATAGAGCTGCCATCCGCAGGATGTTAGGAGGTGAATGCTCTTCCGAGCTTCAGAGAAAAAAACTCTCACTTAGGATCTGAATAGGTCAAGGGGGCAATTGGCTATCCAAAGGATCAGGGTTTACATGAACTGAATGAAAGAAGGTTGAGTGAGGTCAAATGGAATAACAAGGAAGAAATAAGAAAGAATGATGAGGGAAGCTTAATAAATCTTAAAATCAAGATTCAGTGTTACATTAACATCAGGACCACTGCTGTTTATGGGGGTCATCTGACTCAAACAAAGCCAATCATATTGCTGAATCCTGCAGCTAATTTTTAACCACAGTGAAATGACTGAAGGTGAGGCAATCGGTCATTTCCCAAGACTTCAGGAAGTAAAACCAAGCTGGGTGCAGTGGCGCATACCTGTAACCCAGCGAGCAGCTCGGAAGGCTGAGGCAGGAGGATTGTGAGTTCAAAGCCAGCCTCAGCAACTCAGCAAGGCCCTAAGCAACTCAGCGAGGCCCTAAGCAACTCAGCGAGGCCCTGTCTCTAAATAAAACATTTTTTAAAAAAAGGCTGGGGATGTGGCATGGTGGTTAAGCACCCCTGGATTCAATTCCCAGTACCCAAAACCAAGCTAACAATAACAAAAAAGTAGAACTAAGACAGACTATCATATGCATGCCACAAGGTCCGCATACCTGGGGGCATGAGTCAGATGTTTCCAACCTGGAAAGGTGGACGGGAGGTAGACCTTGGTAGAAATGAGCTCCAAGGTAAAAAGAACTGAACTGAATGCTAAGATGGGGACAGATTGGATCCTCTGGGCTGTCCAAACTGGATGGGATCAATGAGAACAAAATTTCCAAAGGACTTCTTTTGTTTAACTCACTTGAGTTAGACAAAGGATCGTACACAGCAGGGCAGTGGTTCTCAGAGTGGCCCTGGAAGCTGGAGAGGGTGCCAGGATCCTTCCAGGGGGTCTGCAGAGTCACAGTTATTTCCACCATAATACTAAGGTACTCTTTGCCTTTTACAGTCTTGCTTTTTTTTTTTCTCAAACAGTGGAGTTTTCCAGAGACTATATGACATGTGATATCACAACAGACTGAAAGAGGAAGCAAATTCGAGAATCCAGCTGGCTTCTGTCAAGCCAGGCATTAAAGAGATTTACAAAAAAAAAATGTAGAGCAATGTGATTCTTCTAGGTTTTTTTTTAGTTTTTTGAAATAGCTATTTTCATAAAAAAATGTTTTATGTAAACATGAGCTTATTATTGCTATTCCTAAATAAATAAATAAGCATTTAATTTTTTTTCATTTTAAATTTCTAAAATAGCAAATTCTCATAGACACACACATAACAACAGAAGCTCTTTGGTGTCTCCAGTTATTTTCAGAGTGTAGACAGTCCTGAGACCAAAAAGTATGAGAACTACCGCATTTAGAGGTTTGAAAAGTGTTTCTCAGTATTAGGAACAGAATAGAATAAGGTCCAATGTTTGTCTGTAACCCCTTTCTGTCAGGTGTGACATAGAAGGCCATTTAAAAGGAAAGCAGGAAAAAAAAAACACAGAGAAATGGCCCAGAATCAAAGGCCATGGTGCAAGCCTTCACGGCTATCGCACAACCTGCCCTCAGGTAAAGGATTTGGGCTGGGCCACAAAGATGATCCAGAGAAAGCCCAATTTTTGATGATTGCAATGGAGTTGGAGATGATTCTGTATCAAAGAGCTGGCTCATGGCCTCCTTCTGCCTGGCCAAGTCCTTTCATGCCCAGGGAAAGATGAACTGCCAAGTGCAGAGCTGAAGAGCTGTTGGTCCCGCAGGCTGTGGGACATGCTTTCCCTGGGAGAGAAAGGCAAAAGTTCCAGCACTGACCCAGCTGACCACTACTGTAACTGCCTTGGCCATCATTGATAACCAGGCCCAAATTCATTTGATGTTTAAAATAATAATAATAAGAGCTATGGTGTAGCCTGTCTATGTGCAAGGGAGCTCTCCCACCCGGAGAGAGGTGACACACAGTTGACTCCATACGTCATGCAGAAACTCTGTGCCTAATTATCCAGGGGAAGATGGAGCTGACGGCTGATTTCCTCAGCCCCCAGTCCAGTGCCAGCTGGGTGGCTCTGCTCTTTACATACAGGGATGGGATCCCAGGCCAGCTAGCAACCTCTGCTTCCAGCTCAGTGATTTGGAGGCTCTGATCTTTTTTGGTCTTTTGTCAGAAAGTCCTGCCCCTGGCCCTTCCAGGGCAAGCTTCTGCCAGAGAAATAAAGCAAGTGTTGGATTGAGATCTCAGAAAACCCTTGAGAACATAAAAGGGATCAACAAGCTAGATTTTATGGGGCTTTTCATTCACATAATGGTAAAAAACTACTCATTCGAATGGTTTAGAAAAATAAAAGGAAGGTGTTTTTCAAGGGTTGGGCACATTTGTTCATAGATTAGCCAATCCAGGAAACGGTTGAAGAGAGCTGGCTAATGGATGCGGGGCTTGTTCTTTTGGTTAATGAAATAATCAGTTGCTGTATTTATATTCCACCTTCTCAAAAGAATTCAAGTTCACTTATAAAAATACATAACAAAATCATTGAAACTGAGGAAGGTAAGCAGATTTTTTGCCAAATAACCTGAACTGTCACATCCAATGAAAATAAAGGGCAAAGGAAAACATGGGGGTTTCCTTTGGAGGAAGGCACTCAGCTCCTACAACCATCAGCAAGAACATAGATCAACAACCTCTCACTAAGACAGAAAAGAGAGCTAACTTCCCGTATGTAGACACATTTATGTATATGTTGAAGTCTTAATAATAGATTCTTTAAAAATTTTTCCAAATATCTTAACCCTTAATTTAAAAACAAATTTAAAGGATTCATCTAAAATCAATAAGTAGATGAGTCCATCAGGCCCAGGGTCAATAATGTTAGAAGAAATAGAAAATAAGAAGACAATGGAAGAAAGATCAGAGCACAAACTGTATGTAGACAGAAGGCTTCATGTTTCACCTTGAGCGTTCCAGCATCCAGCATGGGAAAAGGACATGATAAGCCACATATTTCTTGGGGTTCGTTGGATAAAAACAGACCATCACTCAGTACCTGGTGTCACGTAGGTAAACCTCAAACCTCAAAGCCAGAAAGCTAAAAGGTTCAAATGTCTTATTGAAGGACGTTTTTTTTTTATTGCCTGAAATGATTGAACATCCTTTGTTCCTGATTGCACACAGGTGACTTTAGCAACTTAGCAAAGTATGAAAATAACTATCCCAGCAAGTAGCAATCACCAGATACAGATACATGGTTTTCCCACTTCCCTCTCACTCATAGTATTTGTAATCGTAATCTCCTACATCCATTCATTTATTTATTTTAATAAAATAGATAAGTTATTATAAGGAATAGGAAAGGGAAAAAGGGAACATTCATATGGGAAAGAGTGGGTACTCTTGGAGAAGAGAAGGACCTAATCTCCTAAATTGAAATGGAATCTGGTAAGAAAGAAAAATCTGTGGGGAAAGCAAAATAAACTATTCAAATGTAAGGCATTATTAGAACGAACATTAAGAACTTTAAGCTGGGTGCAGTGGTGCACACCTGTAATCCCAGCAGTTTAGGAGGCTGAGCCATGAGGATCATGAATTCAAAGCCAGCCTCAGCAATTTAGCAAGGCCCTAAGCAGTTCCACAAGATCCTGTTCCTAAATAAAATATAAAAAGGGCTGGGAATGTGGCTCTGTGGTTAAGTGCCCCTGAGTTCAATCCTCAGTACCAAAAAAGAAAGAAAGAAAGAGGACTTTAGAGCCAGGAAAGTTTGAGTTGAAGTCCTGATTTTGGCTTGCTGGTTGTGCTCTCTCAGGCAGTCTACTTAACTCCTCTGAGCCTTTGCTATCATCTGTAAAATGATGTCTGTAACAGTGTCTACCTCACTGGGCCTCTATGAGGATTAATAATGCATGTAAATATTTAGCAGATATCTGTCTGCCATAGCTGTGTTAGTTTTCCGTTACTATAACAAATACTTGAAATAGTTAACTTTAAAAAAAAAAAGATTTCTTCTGACTCACAGTTTCAGAGGTTTCAGTTCATGGTCACTTGACCCTATTGTTTTTGGCCTATGGCAGCACAGTGCATCATGGCAGGAAAGCACAGTGGAGGAAGCCTGTTCATTCATGATGGACAGGGACCAGAGGGAGAGGGAGGGGCAGGGATCCCAATGCCCCCTTCAAAAGCATGCCCCAAAGACTGCACTTCCTCCAAGGAGGCCCCATTCCTTAACTTTTAATCATTTTCCGATAATGCCAGGGGTTGGGGACCATGGCTTTAACACATAGGCCTTTGGAGGACATTTCAGATCCAAACTATAACAATAGGCACTCAATAAACATTAGATCATGATCCAAAGAATATCTTCTATATAGACTCTTTAAATACTCACCGTAACCCTGTTAATAAAGAAGGCCCTTATTCTTACCCTATTCTATGGACTGAGATAGAGACACAATTGCCTAGCATCTAGAAAACCCTTTGGTGAAGAGAAGAGCTACCTATATGATCTAAATAACTGAGCTACTCTGAAGGTCCCACAATTCTACTAGTAGAGATTCATTCTCTTGCATTAATCTCTCTAAATGTGAATAATAACCCAAGAGTGACATCACATTAAGAGTTTGGCTGGGGTTGTAGCTCAGTGGTAGAGCACTTGCCTTGCATGCTTGAGGCCCTGGGTTCGATCCTCAGCACCACATACAAAGCAATAAAATAAAGACATTGTGTCCATCTACAATTAAAAAAATATTTTTAAAAAAAAGAGTCTTTAGTTTTATGGGGTGAGGGAGATAGGCACCACAGTACATATTATACAACTAGAATGTAATAATCTTGTTTTGCTTTCTATGGATTAATTATAATTAATTTCCATTAAGGATAATGAATAATAGTTGCTCATTTATAGCAGTGATATACAATTAAAAAAGAATAAATGCACTTGAGTTTTAAAGTTGATTGACTGAAATCAGAACATTAAATTTTAAAAAGGCAGTTGGTGAATGGAAATGACAAAAGTCACAACAGTCATGTCTGAATGAATATCTGCAGTTTTGAAATTGCTCCTCTATGGGGTAAATAGTTAGACTTGGGCCTGTCCTATGAGGCTTTATCTGAGGTGGCTTCTGCTTAAGATTCCAGGCTTTCCTCAACATTTCCTGTACTCTATTTACATAGAAGTACTTGCTGTTTCCCTTTTGTTTTGTTTTTTCCCATATATGCTAGTTCTGCTAATTGGAACACTAGTCCTTACCTGCTTGACAAATGAATTCCTGTGAGTCTGCTCTGGAGAGCCTTTCCAGACACCAGGGTGACAGCCCCTTTCAGCCATTCTCACCAAGTAAAGAGAATGGCTCTTTTATCCGTTGTTCTTTTAGAGCTCTTGACTTGTGGGTCAGAACAGTCCCACGAGAGTATGACTTCTCCTAGGGACCCTGCTCCTCTGTCTCAGGATACACTCATTAGCTTCCTCCTTTCTGCCCGTGGATGCTGTGGAGAAAGCATCCTTCAAGTCTCTCTTCCTACTGCCATCAAGTCTAAATCAGAGTCCCCTAAAGAGCCCAAACAGTTGTGGAAGTTATTCATTCATTGGAGGGCTGAGCTTTGAAACAATTGATGAGAGTCTGAGAAGCCATTTTGAGTCCTGAGGACCACTCACGGACTGTGTGGTCATGAGAGACCAAAACGCCATGCGCTCTGGGAGCTTTGGGTTTGTCACTTATGCCCTGTGGAGGGATCAGATGCAGCCACAGATGCAAGACCACACAAGGTAATGGGAGCATTGTGGAACCAGAGAGAGCTGTCTCAAGAGAAGATTCTCGGGGCTGGGATTGTGGCTCAGTGGTAGAGTGCTTGCCTGGCATGTGTGAGGCCCTGGGTTCGATTCTCAACACCACATATAAATAAATAAATAAAAGTCCATCAACAACTAAAAAAAATTAAAAAAAAAAAAAGAGAGAGAAGATTCTCAAAGACCAGGGGCCACTGAACTGAAAGAGATCTTCGTTGGTAGCATTTGAGAAGACACTGAAGAACATCACCTATGAGATTATCTTAAACAGTTTGGGAAAATTGAAGTTATTGAAATCATGACTGACCAAGGCAGTGGAAAGAAGAAGGGCTTTGCTTTTGTAACTTCTGATGACCATGACTCTGTGGATAAGACTGTCATTCAGAGATACCATCCTGTGAATGGCCACAACTGTGGGGTGAGGAAAGCCCTGTCAAAGCAAGAGCTAGATAGTGCTTCCTCTAGCCAAAAAGATCGAGGCAGTTCTTGAAAGTTTGGTGGTGATCATGGAGGTGGTTTTGGTGGAAATGAAAATTGTCGTTGTGGAGGGAATTTCAGTGGTTGTGGTGGCTTGAGTGGTAACCAAAGATGGTGGTGGGGGTGGATGTGGTGGCAGCGAGGATGGCCACTAGGGATTTAGTAATGATGGAAAGCAATTTTGGAGGTGGTGGAAGCTACAATGATTTTGGTAATTACAACAATCAGTCATCAAATTTTGGACTCATAAAGGGTGGAAATTTTGGAGACAGAAGAGCTGGAACTTTTGGTGGTAGAGGCCAAATCATGAAACCAAGATGGCTGTCCCAGCAGCAGCAGTAGCTATGGCAGTGGCAGAAGGTTTTCATACTACCAGGAAACAAAGCTTAGCAGGAGAGGAGAGCCAGAGAAGTGACAGAGAAGCTACAGGTTACGACAGATTTGTGAACTCAGCCGAGCAGTGGTGGCAGGGCCTCACTGCCACAAAGAAGACATGGTTTAGACAATACTCATGTGTATGGCCAAAAAATCTGGAGGACTAATTGTATAACAGGTTATTTTAGTTTCTGTTCCATGGAAAGTATAAGCATTCCAACAAAGGGTTTTAATCTAGAATATTTTTTTTGCACCCATGCTGTTGATTGCTAAATGTCATAGTGTGATTATGATGCTGAATAAATATGTCATTTTTAGAAATAAAAAATAAATAACAGTCTCATTTGTTAAGTACATTGTTTTATAAGTGTTTATATTATCCAAATTATGATTTTCCTATCTTCTGTATCCTTTCCAATTTGTGTACTTTTAATCTAGTAGAATATAAAAATATGTAACAATTACTATGAATTTGTAAAGTTCTTGTTATAACTTGATATGTTTTGATTTTTTAGTTTTTACAACATATTATTTGCTGCTTACAAGTTCATAATCATATCATCTTTTTGTTTTCTTGTGACCATATCTTGTGTAGCTTTGTATCCAGCTAGTTGAATCAAATGTAGAATTTGATAAGAAATTAGTTCTACACAAAAAGTTTAGAAAGTCTCTGTTCATAGAAGAGTAAGAACATTTCTACTAGTGTAACGTTCTTAGGGCTCTGCCTCGTTTACAGGTTATGGGCCACAGCTCAGAGCCATTAACTTTCCACAGGTCTAAGGAGATAGAAAACTTGTAAAGAAAAAAATATACATTGTCTCCCCACATTACACAGAGAAAAATTGTGAAATCAAAATTAATAATATTTATTGTCTTTAATAAAAGCTTAATTTAATATTCATAAAATTATATTTGAAAACATTCTATTTGAAAACAATCCATGGAATGCATTTTCTTATCTTATCTAAATTCCCGAGGAAAACCAATGGATTTGCCAAAAAATCATGGCCAATTGTAAACAAACTTTCCATATAATCCATAATTTGATTAGCAAAGTTAACTTAGAACTTTTATGACAAAAACACTTGAAGTGCATTTTAATATCTTAGATGTGAGGGAAGGAGGAAGAGTACATGGGATTCTGAGAGTCCCAAGATGGCTCAGGCTAAGGGGGACTTAGGCATATTTGAAGGAGATGGACTTGGGGCTAGACCAAGGCGGTAGAGGAGGTTGAGGGCATTTTGCACAGAGATCAGAGCAATCGTGCAGAAGTTAAACACATACTGAGCTTTAGAGAATAGAGAGGAATTATTTGGGGGAGAAGAGTTGGGCTATAGCCCTCCAACCCTGAAGGGTTTTGAGTGCCTTGGCTGAAGGTTGAAAATTCACTTTTTTTGAAATGTGAGGAACAAAGAACAGCTCTAGAATCTGCACATGCCTCCCAGGGTCATCTATCACTGAAACTGAGCTCTAAGGTTTCTCTTCCCCAAGTGAATTTGTTTTCATTTCGGTCTGAGCCATCTGGCTTCCAACAATGCATAGAGTAGTGAGAAATGAAGAGGCCAGGAGGCCCAAATATGCCTCTGCTCCCAGATCCCTTCCCTGCCGGGGCTTCCCCTGCAGCCCCTGCACAACCATCCATTAACACACAATTAATCCCCTAGCTTCTTCAAAGCCTGCTCACCCCACCTCTCTCACCCCATGGCAATTAAATTACTGCCAGTTAAAAGGCCAGAGAGGACAGGTGTGTTTCACACTCGGTTTCACTTCCAGCAAGGTGCCAGACGGGCAGCCCCAAAGACCACAGACTTCTTTGTTCATTTAACGGCATTGGTTAGTAGCCAGACAGTCTCTCCGCCTGTTGGTAGCCTCAGGTGCCACCAGGAAGGACAGGGGGTTTCTTTGCTTCTGCTAATTCCTCTACTTCAAGGCACGGCATATTGAGACCAACCCCACTTAGAAGGTGGCTTCCTGAGGGCACTGTGCTATCCCAGGAATCCATTCATTCTTTCAGTCAATTGGCAATACCATTCGCTGAGCCTGGAAGAACCAGCCAGTCCCTCTGCCGCTACCAGGGAGATTCAAGTAGGTAAGAAACAGCCCTACCCTTGAGGAGATTACAGTCTGGAAGAGGAGACGCTAACACGGTTTCATGTAACGCAGGAATTATAGCAAGAAAGACATTTATTTGCAGCTTATCTACATATTGATTGATACAATTATAAACTTATACAAAAACTAACATCATGTTTATTAAATAGCACTCCGATAGTGGCAGGTTCTGTTCTAAACCCTGAACAAATATTAATTCATTTAATCCTTTAAACAACTCCTATTACCATAATCCCTAATTTACAAATGTGGAAAACAGAGTTATAAATAGTTTAAGGAACTTGCCCAAGTCAATACAAGTTAAGTCAAGGAACCAGGATTTGAAGTTAGAGGGTGTGGCATCCAAGTCCATGAACTTGACCTCTTTTTTATGCTGAGAGGATACTTGTCTGTTTGACCCAAAAAATGATTCCAAAAGTGGAAATAGCATGTCATTTAAAAGGACAGTAACAACAGAAGCTATCATCTGTTCAACATCTATTCTGTGCTGGTTTTTGTGCCAAGTGATTTACATAGGTTATCTCATTTCATTCTAATAATTCTACAAGGAACTGTTGTTATCAATGCATTTTTACAGATCAGAAAGGTGAGGCTTTGGCGAGATCAGGAACTTTCCCGGAGCTAGAGCTCTAGCAGCCCGACTCTAGAACCCAGTCTGGCATGCAGACTTGTGAGTGGAGCATGTGGCAGCAGAAGCTCCTGGGGACCCCTTAAATGTCACTGTTTGGGAAGATCACTGTTTGTGATCATCATGCATCAAAAGTAAAGCAAGGCCCCACTCAGGGCTGCCCTGCTTGCAATGGGGTGCCAGGCATGGCTCTGATCACCCAGGGCTCAGCCCCATGAGCTTAGGGCAGGAGCTGCCCTGTTGTACAGGTCTGCCTTTAAAGGGGCTTCACTTTCTAATTCACACAGATGTTGTATATCTGGCCCCTTGCAGTATATAACCAAAAACTTGTCAAACAGTGGAGACAAAACCGTGTTTCCTGACAACTTCTCTTGCCTTGCTTGACCCTCTCCGCCTAGCCAGCTAATCTCAGCTTCATTACTGGATTCATCTGGCAGACAAGTGAATCCAAACAAGAAGGAAAGGCTGGGCACCAGAAAGGGAGACTGTGTCAGGGGCTGCCCTCCGCACACATCTGAGCAAGCAGCGCTCTGGGAGGATACACTAAAGGCATCTGGATAAGGCAGAGGGACTGGCTTGGAAAATGTAAAGGAGATAAGGCTCCTGGAGGTGGCAGTGAAGTCTCCCCTAGATCCTTTGAGGTTGTGAGACCAAAACACCGGCGGTAAAAATAGTGAAGTATAGAAGAATAGTTCCCGATTCTCTCAGACCCTAAATGTGCTTTTAATACAAATATCACGTAACTCCTTTAGTATCTTGAAATGAAGTACATGGCTAACATAACCACCCTCATACATAATTTTAAGAAAATCAATATAATAGCCTAACTGTAATAGAAAAGAGAGGAATAAATTTTATAATAAAGTGTGTTTCAGCCCACAAATTCTTAGGCAAGAGCACACGCAGATGCTATGAAATCATCAGATGCTAGGACTTTCTTGCAGGCTCACCAAGAATGCACGCTTCCCAATGCACAGGTTCGCCTGGGTCCTGTGGGCGCATCCAATACCGGGAGGGGCGTGGCCATCCAGACGGAGTCTTCCAAAATGGTAAACAACTCTTGTTAAAATTCCCTAAGTTCGATCATTCCTTGCTTTACATGGATGCCACCTCCCAGGAACAGTTAACATACATTAAAACGATGCAAATAGTACTCTGTGTTAGCCAGGCCCTGTGGCACACGCTTATAATCCTAGCAACTCAGGGAGGCTGAAGCAGGAGGAAGGTAAGTTCAAGGACAGCCTGGGCAACTTAGATCCTGTCTCAAAATTGGAAGGTCGGGATGTAGCTCAGTGGTAGAGCACCCGTGAGTTCAGTCAGGAATACCAAAAAAGGGTGGGGGGACCCAGGCAACTTGAGCCCAACTGTGCCCTGCACACCCCATCTGGGCACAGAGGCATGACTGCTTGCACAGCAGGCTGAGCTGTGCGTGGCTGAACAGGCCTGTCCATGCCACCTGCAGAGTCTCTGCTCCCAGCAGATAATAAGCTGGTCACAGGTATTTTAAAGCAGTTACTTAAAAAGACAGTGTTGCGTGACCGTGACCTGGGAAGGCTGCATAAACCGAGCATGTAGGAATCTTGAGATAAGCTTTCCATTTTACTGAGCACTGCTCAAGCACTTCCTAGAATATTGTGTTTGAGCCCTGTAATTAAAGAGGGAAGAGAAGGCCTGGGAGAGGTTCCGAGAAGAATTGTAAGGATATTAAAGGGTTGGAAACAATAAAGCTTATGGGAGAGAGAGAGGGGAATAAAAGGTTAAAAGAACTGGGATTATTTATATTGAAGGACACAAGGTCAAGGAGCAGAATAACAATCCTCAAATACACTCGTTCTGGTGTCAGAGAACATGGCTAATTTCCTCCCTGATGAAATATCCATTTGGGACCTGGCTGCTCTTGTTGTATGGGCTTGTTAGTAAATGACACAGAATTCAGCAAAATGAAAGTCCAGTTTCTAGCTGTCACAGTCCTCCTGACTGGCCCACATTTTGGCCATGCCCCTTTTGCAGGTTCATAGGGATTCAGGACAAGCATGAAGCCTGAGAGGGGGCGCCCGTCTTTCTACACCCTGTAAAATCTTGATTAGTGAACCATTTTGTGTGAGCCTCAGGAATATCCCCCCCACCCCCACCAGGTTTATTTATCTGCTAAACAAAAGTTTATTATTTTTCCCATTGTAAAAGTAATACGTGTTCCATAAGGAAACTTGTTGCTTTCTAAATAAAAACAAATCCAGGTTTTCCCAGAGTTGCCAATCTGGAGAGAATTCTCACATATGCATGCATGAGGGGGTGGAAGATGGGGGAATCTAGGACATTGAAGTGAAGCTTTCTAACAAAATTCGGGTTTATAAGGCATAGTTTTCTAATCTTCCCCTAGTGCCCCCTGCAAAGTTGTCCTCCAGCCTGGATACCACTACAGCTTGCCAGCTCCTGTATAGTCAGATCTTCACCATCCAGGTGGGTAGCAAATGAAGAATCTTAGGAGTCCACCAGCCATCCCTTCCCACATCTGTGTCCCAGGACTCCCACCATGCCCAACCTTAGAGAACCTGGAATCCATTCTATGAAAGAAGCAGACAAATATCAAAACCACTTGAGGAATGAGGGTGGGCAAAACCTTCCTCAGTCCACCATGCAAAAACATTCATAATTATACTCTCAGTGGGATCCATAGAATTCCAAGAGAAGCCTGAAGTACAAGCCCTGAGGGGCTACTAACTAAATTAAATTATATGGATGCAGCTAAATTCCCCCAAAATGTTCCCCCTAGCTCAATCTCTTTGATGATAAACATTCTGATTTTGATACCCTTTTCTTCAGCTCTTACATTGTTTTCTCTATCCCTCCTCTTTATCCTACAAGATTCCAGGTTCGGATCCTGTCATTGTCCCTGCCGTTCTGTATTGATTATTGATCTTCTGTTAGATGCCAAGTGATACAGGCACCTTTAGGGATAAATTCCTAGTTAACATACCTTTAAAGTGTCCCTTTTTTTTCATTGAGAACTTTTTGGAGAAATTTAGGAACCATTCTAAGTATTATTTTAGGTTCCTAGAGAAAACCTGACTCATTACCATGTTTAGCTAAGCATGCCCAGAAACATTTGTGCTGGCTGTCTTTCTGTATTCTTCAGTCATTTTAACCTCTTACTGTGTGCTCTGTGACCTTGAGCACAGCATGCCCAGGAATGTATCTGCCATCTTTTTTTCAGGAACTAAGATCCTGAACTGAGCTTGCTCAGAAATATGCATCCCAAATTGAGCATGCTCAGGAAGACACATTCCCTTAAAATGAATATGTATAGGCTCCGGGGATAAAAATCTGCATGCTTCCTTTGTTGGGGAGAGCATGGATTTGCAGATAACCCCAGTGATGGCCTTTCTGTGCTGTGAGTAATAAATCTTTTGCCATTCTTTTATCTTCTGGTCATGCTTATTGGCTTTGCAATCACCAAGAAGCCAACCTTTTCACTGATATATTTCCTGCCCCGTTTCTCTGTTTCCCTATGGATGCCTTAGGGTGCCTAGGCTTATGGCTTTTCCAGGGGCATGCTTCCTCCCAGCTCCTGCCAATGAGTCGAACTATTATTAGCTTCCAAACTTCTATTTTCGTTGTCCTGAAATTTAGGACATAAGAAAGCAGTAACAAGCATGCTAAACTATCAGGACCATGGCATCTGCCCACAGGGGTTGTCACAAGCAATAAATGCCTACTTTGCTGACATCATGAATAGTCTTAACAAAAATTCATAAACCCAAGGTCATTTGCACACTTTTGATGATCTTTCTTTGATGACTTGAATATAGCATAGTGTTTTCCATGCCTATCTAGATAGGCAAGCATGAAAGATGGTGGGTTATTTTTAAATTTATCTAATGCACGTGATCTACAGACTGTTACAGATGTGGAACTCTACTCCTTGCCCTCTCTCATCGCCTGAGAACATTAGTTAAACTATCCCAACCAGACCAGGATTAGGTCCTTGGCTCAAATACATGTTCCTACTGCCCAACATTCATGACCTGGACTTGGGGATCCCTATTTTTTTGGAGTTATAGTCTTGCTCATTGTATGAAATGACCCCCATTATTCATGTGTCCTCTCACCACCTATTGGTGGCTTTATTACTTTGGTCAAATTCATTGCATTTCAGCATGATCAAAGCCCTTTTTAAAAAACAAATTTGAGGTGAAATTCACATAAAGTTAACCATCTTAAAGTGAACAATTCAGTGGCATTTATTACATTCCCAATATTATGCCTATATCTAATTCCAAAATATTTTCATTACCCCCAAATACTCAGTTTTGGTTTGGATATGAGGCATCTCCCCAAAGCTCTTGTGTTATTACAGGAATGTTCAGAGGTGAAATGATTAGACTGTGACCGCTGTGACCTAGTCAGTCCAACCTAGTTTCAATGGACTTGGTGGTGACTGTGGGCAGGTAAAGCATGGCTGGAGGTGGGCCACTACAGGCATGCCCTGGAAGAGCTCACCTTCCCTGAGTCCCCTTCTCCACTCTCCTGTCTGCTTCCTGGACAGACTGAATGGAGCAGCACTCTGTCAGGCCCTTCTACCATGATGTGCTGCCTCATCTTGGGCCCAGAGCAATGAACTTGGCAGGCCATGGACTAATCCTCTGTGAGCCAAAAATAAACTTTACATCCTCTAACTTGTTCTGGTCAGGTATTTTAGTCATAGCAACAAAAAAGTGACTAACAAAAACCCTGTGCCCATTAAGTACTTATTCCTCTTATCTCTTCTCTGAGCTCCTGGCAACCATTCATCTGATTTCTCTCTTTATGTATTTGCCTTTTTTGCATACTTTGCATAAAAAGAATTATATGAAATGTGATCTTTTGTGCTTTTTACTTAATATAACATTTTAAAAGTTTATCTCTGTTGTGGCTGTATCATTACTTCATTCCTTTTTATGGCTGAGTAATGTTCCATTGTCTACACATGCCACAATTTATCTGTTTATTCTTTGATGGACAATTGCCTCAAGGAGAAAGCAAATGAATGAAGATGGCTGACTAAAGTACAATAGGGAATGGTGAGTACTGTGGCAAAATGGGGATCACCTACCACTAAAAGCAGGATGGAATGAAAAGGCAAGAAGCAATTCAGCTGCAATTGATGGTTTCCTACAGGGAATTCCAGTCTTTTGAGTTTCCAAGAACTCCAAAAGCTCAGATTTTACATGAAGTCTTTTAAGGCTTTTGATTAATTCATGTTTAATTACTCTGTGCAAGCCCAACCAAATAGGTCTACTCATCAAATTTAACTGTCTGGATACCAGCCTACAAAATCTGCTTAGCTATTTGGAACTTAGCACTTTGAGTTCCATCCTTCCACAAAGATTGTCACAAAGGGCACCCTTCATGTTCTCCGATTCTTGAGAAAGACAAAATTGGTCAGAAAGAAATGATGGACTGGGGTCCCTTCTGTTGTGAACTACCTGGACAATTGTTTCTAATATGACCAGCCAATTGGATGCGGCATGTTGATAGAATGTTTGGTCACAGAAATTGATGCTGGCTATGAATCCATGAGTTATTAGTAATAGGATAAAGAGGAACTATTCTACCCTAGTTATAAATCTAGTCCTTTTGTTGAGTAGCTATACAAAATATTGTACACTTTATAATATGGCATTTTATTTTGATTGCAAAAAGTAATACATAACGCTCACTTTAGAAAATATGAAAAATACAAAAAAAGATTAAGAGTACAATAATCACTCATAATCCTGCTCAGAGATGATAACGACATTTGGATATATTTCTTTCCACGCTTGTTTTCAGGACATAAATTAATTTTTATAGATAGGTATCATCTCAAAGCAATTTAAACTTTTTAAAGAATTTGATAGTATGAATATAGATTCAAATTGTAGAATTTCAATTCTGTCTCCTTCAAAGTCATTTAAAGCGATTTTCATGTTTTCAAATTAGGATAGTATAAGTATTTTTAAATTGCTCAGAGTGGCTTTTTTCCTGTCTTTTCCTTTGCTTCCATGTTTTTAACAATTGCTTTTAGCACTAACTTTTTCACACGTACATTAGAATATTAATAATATATTCTTAACTAAAAATTATATGTGTAAGTTATATATTATGCATGTTGGTTAATATATAATATATAAATAATATTTAATTAAAATCAATTTTGTGAGTTTTTTTGAGACTCTCTTGGCAGCCATTGTTCTGCTGTCAAAGTAACTCCGGAAGCATCCAGGACTTGCTGACCCTCTGCTGGGGTGTGATCAAAACTGTGAAGGAAGTCTTTTCCCAGTGTGTAAGCCAGCTCTACCAAGAGTAAGGAATTTTGTGGAACCATGCTAGTCCTATCAAGTCACGTCAAGAACACTGACAAAAGCAAATGTACTCCGTAAGACCTTAGCACCCTGGGTTCTATACAGCTTTGAAGTATGTGCTGTTTTTGTTTCTCTCATTCATTTCCCTCCTTTCTTCTTCCAAACAGGACCCTAATTTTGATCAGCCATGTAAATAATGCTATTTCTTCCATGTTAATCTCCTGTTGACTATTATTGACCCAGGGAGAGTGTGAAACCTATGGTGTTCCCATTAGATGCAAAGAAAGATTTTCTTCCATGGCTGGTGAGTTTTCTCTCACTCTTGCTGAACTCAAACAATGGAACAAATAACTCAAACTGCCACTAGCAACCGTATTGCAACAGAGCAAATTTACCTTAGGCTAACCTAAGGCAGTAGACATCAGAAGGAGTAGGTACAGGGCCTGGATTTTTCTGTTACCATGGAGACACAACATACTACTTCTGAGTCCTGTCCCACTTACGGACTCCTAGTCATGCAATAGAACTCTTTCCTTTATTGCTTTAGTCGGTTGGTATCAGTACTTTCTATTACTTGCAGCCAAAAGCATCTTAACTGGCACAAGCTCTCCAAAGCAAAATTTCTCTCCAAGCTCCTTTAATCTATAACTCTTCTACATTATTCATAATTTAAACTGACAATAATAGTTCTACATTTTTGGTATTGGTATAAAAACAGGCATGTCATGATAAACAGGAGCATAATAAGAATTTTATTTTGAGAAATTCACCACTTACAGAGTATATGTAATTTACAACTTAATAAACCTGACAATAAGTTTTAAAATAACATCACCAATAAAAAATGTCAGTGTATTAGATAGGATTGTGTTTAACTGCTCAATGATGATATCAAAGAATTTGACTCTTTTTCTTGCAGGTCTGACATCTTTTGTATGCTTGATTCAGGCTCTGGAGCTGGGACAAGAGCAAGAAGCAAGAAGAAAGGAACAAGTAAAGACTGTTAGGTGAGGAGAAGAGGAAGAATGTTCTTATGTAGGCAAGAGAGGATAGCAATCATGTTCAGTCTTCTTGACTCCAGTTGCTTAAATCTTCTGGGCAGATGTGTCCAGTAACATTGAATATCATTATATTATGACCTTTATTGCTGTCACTCAAAGATCTTGTATCATATAGTAAGAAAGTAAGGAAATAATACACTTAAAGGAAAAATGGGTTAAAATCATGGAATCTCAGAAAATCGCATCACCATTTTTGTTACTTATTAAAGAGTTAACAAATACACCAAGGATAGAGTCATTTAAAATCCTAGAATCTTTCTTAAACAAAAGTTGCAATTAATTCACGACTCCAGTACAATTTTTGTTTTACTATTCCAAAGGTTCAACCTTTGTTTTTTCTCTCTTCTTTTTTTAAATCCTGGGGAGGGGGGTTGCTGGGGATTGAACTAAGGGCCTAGAGCCTGCCAGAAAAGCGCTCTACCACCAAGCTACATCCTCAGCTTCCACCCTTCTTTATTCTTTTACTAATTTTTGTTGAGACAGCTTCCAGCTAAGTTGCCCAGGCTGACCTAGAACTCGCAATCTTCATGCCTCAGCCTCCCGAGTAGCTGAAATAACAGGAATGCATCACGGTGTCTCGTTCCTAACTTTCTCTTGATGAGATTAATTGTCTTCTGTAGATTTGAATGACTCTCTAAAATACAGCACAGGTGAAATCTCATTTATTTGGGTTAATTATACAAATTAAGACTAAATCTGCACAATCGAATATTACTCAGCAATAAAGAGAATAAAATTATGGCATTTTCAGGCAAATGGATGGAGTTGCAGAATATCATGCTAAGCAAAGTAAGGCAATCCCCAAAAACCAAGGGCCAAATGTTCTCTTTGATAAGTGGATGCTGATCCATAATGGGGGAGGGGGCATGGGAAGAATGGAGGGACTTTGGTCAAAGGGGAGGGAGGAGAGGGGACATGGGGGCAGGAAAGATGATGGGATGAGATGAACGTCATTGCCCTAGGTTTGTGTATGACTGCACATATGGTGTGACTCTACATCATGTACAACCAGAGAAATGAAAAGTTGTGTTCCATTTGTGCACAATGAATTCAAATGCATTCTGTTGTCATGTATACATAAATAGAATAAATAAATTTTAAAAAAGAACAAATCTGTAAGCCATAACATGAGCAAATCACATAATACTGAGTGAGAGATGTCCAATATAAGAAGAATACATACTATATAAAACCTATCATAAGTCCAAGAACAGACAAAACTAATTTATAATATAATAATCAGAATAGTCAGTGAGGCAGATTGACTATGAAAGGACAAAGGACTTTCTGGGGAGATGGAAATATTCTGTGCTTTACTCTAGGTGGAGGTTATCTTGGTATGTACAAGCATCCCAAAGTCATCAAACTAAACACGCAACATCTCTCCATTTAAAATTATATTAATGGTGCATCAATAAAAACACTAAAAAATAAAACATATTTGCATACTCAGGAACAACCCAAGTGGCCTTGAAAAGATGACAAAATGGTACATCCAGGTATGTCCAGGCACTGAAATACTACACAGCTTTAAAAAAGAATGTGGCAGATCTACCTGAAATAAGAGTATTTTAAAAATAAGCTGTTAGGTTTATAGAGTAAACTAGGGAATAGCATGTAGTATCTGATGTTATTTGTGTTCACTCACACACACACACAGACATGCATACACATGCAATAAAAAGACACCAGATGTGGTGGCACATGCCTATAACCCAATAACTTGGGAGGCTGAGGCAGGAGGGTTACAAATTCAAAGCCAGCTTGAGCAACTTAATGAAGCCCTGTTTTAAAATATGAAACAAAAATGGCTCGGGATATAGCTTAGTGATAAAGTGCTTCTGGGTATAATAATCCCCAGTATGACAAAAAATGTAAAGAAACCGGGTGCAGTGGCACATGCCTGTAATCCCAGCACTTAGGGAGGCTGAGACAGGAGAATCGTGAGTTCAAAGCCAGCCTCAGCAACGGCAAGGCGCTAAGCAACTCAGTGAGACCCTGTCTCCACATAAAACACAAAATAGGGCTGGGGATGTGGCTCAGTGGTCGAGTGTCCCTGGGTTCAATCTCCGGTACCAAAAAAAAAAATGAAAAGAGGTGGGATAAACACACTAAGATGTGTGTGTTTGTCCTTGTACAGATCTCCTCTAGGCAGTACAAGGTGCTGGTAATGGTGATTATCTCTGGGGAAGGGTCAGAGAAGTGGTGGCGTATACAGTGTGAAGGTTCTGTTTATCTCAATACTTAAGATAACTGCTAATTATTATGTGAGACAATGGTGACCCAAAACGTTCCAAATACTGATTTTTCAAAATATTTTCACTATATTTCAACAGTATATTGATGTGACTCACTTAAAAATAGATCATCTCTAATATTTGTAAGTAAAATAAGGAAAAATAACCCCATTTTAAGTATTCTGAGTTGCGTTAATCAACATTTCATTGCTGTGACAAAAACATCTGACAAAAACAACTTAGAGGAGGAAAAAGTTCATTTTGGCTCCTGGTTTCAGAGGTCCCAGCTCATGATGAGCAAACTTCAATGCTCTGGTCCCAAGGTGAGACAGAACATCATGGCAGCAGGTCATGGTGGAAGAAAGCTTCCCAGCTCATGGAAGCCAGAAAGCAGAGAGAGAAGGAGAAGGAGAAGGAGGGAGAGACGCAGGGACGAAGGACAGAGATAGACCAAGGCCATGCCCCCACTGACCAATTTCCTTCAAACAGGACCCATCTGCCTCTGGTTACCACCCAGTAGCCTCTTCAAATTATCACCCCTTTAAATGAATTAATCCGCCCATGAGGTTACAGTTCTCATAATCTAATCATTTCACCTCTGAGCATTCCTGCACTGCCTGACACATGAGCTGTTTGGGAGACTTTTCTAAATTCAAACCACAACACAGATTCTTTATTTAAAGCAATGTATCTCATTGGGTCTTTTTTTTTTTTTTAAACTATTGTAATACTTTCATCAGCAACCATATAATTCTTTTGTGATAAGAATAATCATGGCATAATTAATCTATTTCCTAATTCAAAAATCTAGATCATGTATTTCCTAAAGGAAACCTCAACTCATTTTGGATTAGCACCAAATGACTTTTTTTTCTAGGTCACATACTTAAATCCTAACTTACTTTTCCTTTTTATTTTTATTATTGGATGAGGGTGAATGCAGTTATTAAAGGAGAAAGGAGATGGGATTATAAAAGACAAAGGCATAATCCTAGAATATTGGAAAAAATGAGCTTTACATAACGATAAGAAGAAGAAGACTGTCCCTGCGAGTAAAGAGGTCATTTACCTAGGAAGCGCAGGAAGGCCTGTGGGCTGGAAGGCTGGGGCGGGAGGCAAGGAGAGAACAGGAGCTTAGCAAGTTCTCGAATCTCCAGAGGGTTGAAATAAGAAACATCGGAGGAGCTGCTTGTGATTCAGACTTGGTTAAGACCAAGAAATGACCAAATTGACTTAGGTCAGTTCTTAACAGTGAGCTGTCATATGCAAAGAGCCTAGCACAGTGCTTGCCACTCTCCTCCTCCGTCTGAATACTGAAGGGAATCCTGAATTTCAGTTTATTTTTCCCTTCAGCCAGGACACGTCTTTGCCCTGTAGATGACAGGGGTCCCAAGGAAGTAGATATCCACATCTTCAATTGTCTCTTGCCCAGAACAAACATGATGCTCCTATGAAGTTCACCACTTCAGAGTGGGTTCCTGGAGGGTTTGGTTTATAAGTGGAGAGGGCAGGATGGGCTTTTTTGTTTGATTCTTGCTTTCTTGATTGTTTACTGCACATGTGCATTGAAAACTCAGTTGGAAGCCCCTAGCTACAGAGTCTGTAGCTTCCCTCCTGCCCATGGCTCCTGTCGCCATCGGCAAAATGGTCCCCACTTCCACCTTGCTTCCTGGTACTAAGGCAGAATTGAGGTCAGGGGATTAGCCACTAATCATTTTTCTTGTTTCTTGTCTCTTCTCACCGGAATGTGAGCTCTACACGGGCGGGGATGGTTGTCTGTTTTGTTCACTGCTGCACATGACCCTAACTCTTGGCACAGTACCTGGCACATAATAGGCACTCAATAAATAGTTGTTGAATAACTGAATGAATTGGTTGTGAGCCTATCTTGTTTTCTAGTAAAAAGGGCAGGATTTAGTGGAGACGGAGGAGGAGAGTGGCAAGCACTGTGCTAGGCTCTTTGCATATGACAGCTCGCTGTTAAGAACTGACCTAAGTCAATTTGGTCATTCAAGTAGTCACCGGTTGTCCTAAGAGGTATGAGTCACCTCTGGCTACTGAGGTGGATAAAAGCCATAACTTCCTTCTCTTCCAACCTCTCCCCTAAAAACCACCTACCACCCAGTAAGGTGGCTTGTTACAAAGAAAGCATTCCTGGACCAGCTTTTTCAAGTATAAACATTAATTAGTAGGTGGGCACAAACACCAGTCATACTGTCTGTTCTTCTAAGCTCCGAAAAGCCCACTGCTTATCCCTATGCTTTCTGATCACACCTGTGTGAGAAACTTGCTTGGAGGCTTTCCCTGGTATTCTGATTGGCAGATCAGTCCATGTTCTGAATGCATCATGGGGACAGAGCCTGTGAACTATGAGGCCCACACAAGACTACACAGCTCAGGATAGAGTGGCATCTCTGAAGGCACCAGATTCTCACCTCTTCCAGCAGGGGCAGTGGGTCTGCCAAAATTTTCTAGCCAATGACATATCTTGAATAACACTAAATGTTGTTAGTGGAAAAAATTGTGTTACATCCCTTACACCAGTTAAGAAAGCTCCTGGTGTGTATTTTGTTAATGATATCCAAAATGCTTGAATAGCTACCTCTGGAGTATGGATTCCTGATGAAGTTCTTTAAATACTATTATAGTTTAGATCTGAAATGTCCTCTAAAGGCTCACGTGCTGAAGGCTTGGTCCCTAGCTGGTGGTGCTGTTGGGAGGTGTGGCTAGTTGCACATCACTGGGGGACGTGCCTTTGAAGAGTATATTTTGTCTCTGGCCCCTCTCACTGTCTCTTTTTGTGTCCTGACTGCCATGAAGTAAACAGTTTTCCTCTGCCACACCTTTTCACTAAATGGACTGCCTCACTAAAGGCCCCAGACCACATGACCACAGACTGAAACCTCTGAAACCCTGAGCCGAAATAACCCTTTCCCCCTTTAAGTATTTTTATCACAGGTAATTTGTCACAGCAATGAAAAGCTGACTAACACAAATACTAAATAATCACCTTCCTTGTCTTACTCCCTCCCCTCATTAAAGGACAAAGTTAATTTACACATACACATAGGTTTATTTGGAAAGACAGTAGATTATATCACATACCTGTTCAGTTCTCACTGCCTTTCTGGAATGAAAGGAGAAAGAGGAAATTCCTCTAAGGCACTTACTCTCAGCGTTATTCAAGGAGCAGTTCGTTCCCTTGACCTTTGCAGCAACTCCACTGTTATTATCCTGATTTTACAGAGGAGGAAGCTATAGCCAGAAAAGTGGAGTAACACATTGAAGGTCATGCTGTTGCTAAGTGGCCAGGACCGAAATTCAAACCTGCTTCTGGTTTCAGAGTCTATGCTCTGAACCACTATGTTCTCTTACATTCCCTCTCCCAAATTAGAATTCTTGGAATATTACAATTATGCAGAGCCCACAACCCTTCTTTTCTTTTCCTACTTACTTAAAGGCAAGGTCTAATGTCCAGAGAGGCAAATGTGTCAGCTGACAGTCACCATGGAAGTTTTAAGGCGCTGAGCCACATTTTGAACATATGTAGGTGCCAATTCAAGAATTATAAAAACTTCTATAGATCCAATTATCTTTTTTATTTCAAGCAGAAATTTGGTTTTTAAACTTCAGAGGAAGAAGTAACATTTTTATGTTCCTTCACCATGTCTCAAAATAGAAGCATATCATTTAAGACTTCAGGTTAGCTAAATTTAGCATCTAAAATGTTAATATTTGGTATGTTTGGAAAGTAACAAGTAACTCGGAGACAGTTTTCTACTCTTTCAGGCTGAAATTAGCTTTACCAGGAAACATGAGTAAGATCCAAGTGAGTCACTCCTGTTGAGGAGATAAGAACGTGGGCTTTGGATCCACCAGGCCTGGGCTGGAAACCCGGCTCTGCCATTGGATATGTGTCTTCATGTGAGATGTTCTCACTTCAAGCCTCAGTTCTTCATTTGTGACACAGGAATGACGTGAGTAATGTGTGCATAGCCTACATTATTATGTACATAGCCATAATTATTAGAATACTAATTATTCCAGGACAATTTGCATTTATTCAAGGTTCCCAAGGACAAATAGCCCCAGTGGTGTCCAAAGAAAGATTTCCCTGACTTTTCAAATTGCCCTTCCCAGAAAATCCCTCAAAGTCTCTCTTACAGCATAGACATATTTTGAGAACTCTGCTTATTGGAATATAATCACTCAGCTTAGCTGGATTGGAAGCTGGTTTATGTTCCAGACAAGTTCTATGTACCTTGCTTTATCTAATGAGACAGAAGTCAAAGTTAGGCTGTTCTCTTTGTCTGGCTCTGCCATCTCATGTAATGATGTCATTTTGAATAGCTAAGGGGCTACTCTGTGCATGTCAGAGGTAGACTTCTGGTTCAGGAGACAGAACTAGGAAACAGCAGGTGGAAATTTTTCAGGGATATTTTCAATGCTCTAGGAAGTAGTGACCGATCTGTAACTGGGGAAGCAAGCATTCAAGGAAGCTTAGTGATTACAGGCCAGGATGGGTAGAGAAGACATTGGTTTTTTTAGGTGGAAAATAGGGCTGGATAATAATTATGATGTTAATAATAGTAACAACAATTGGGACTTCCATTTATTGTGCTAGATGTTTCACATGTTTATTTAATATATATTAAGTATATATATTTATTTAATATATATTAAACATATATTAATAAATAGTTTATTTAATCTTCACAGAAAGTTTTCTAACCTTATAGTATGATCCCTTTTGCATACTACTAAACACAGCTCAGACCGGTTAAATACTTTAGCAAATCTCACATAGCTGTAATGATCAGCATCAAGGTTTGTATCCATTGTAGTATATGCTATAATACTACTTCCCAAAATGATCCAGTTCTATGAGTTTCAAACTTTTAAATGTTTTTAATAGACCCTTATATTAAATAAAAATTTACCCTAAGCACCATCTTATAAATTGTTAAAATTATTATGTTAATAAGCATTTACTTTATAATTTCAGGTATTTATTTGTTATAAAGTCAACATGAGAACAAGACTGCCTATCGAAGATAAAAATGGTAGCTGAAGTTATGAATGACAGATATCATCTAATATTAGCCTTAGCCTCCAAATTACATTTTTAGTCTGTTTCGGTTTACAGGATTGCCAGTTGCCAAGTGTCAATGCTACAGTGTTTTCACTGTCTTCTTTGATATCTCTGGACACTGTTCAGTTGGATAAACTCAGAAGCTGGAGAGATCTACAGGACATTTTGTTTGAATCATTAGCAATATCTAACAACCACATGCCTGCCTTATCAGAATACAGAAGTCAGACTAGAAATGCCCAAAGCTTGCAGAAGCTGCTAGAACAATCTATGATATGATATTATCATAACATGGCAGTTACTCCCCAACAAATTCTCTGAAAGGAACTGGTATGTGTTGGTAAGAAGTGTAAATTGGACATGAAGCAGCTGGGCTCCACTAATTGCTAGTACATTGACCCTAAGCAAAGTTCCTAACCTCTTCCAGTCTTAGTTTCTTAATTTTTAAAATGAGGATGGTTGTGAGCAATTACTAAGTTCTTTGGGGTAGGTGGAGGTAACCTCTGGTAGGTAGAAGCAGGTCTCTCCCATGGCATCCTGGAAGTATGTAACGATGACCAAGTTCTACAAGCCCCTGTTAGTCATTCAGTCTCATTTTATGGAAGTCCAGTGAATTGCCAGTTTTCTGCCTTTTTTCCATGCTTTGAAAGCACCTTGCACAAAGTTTCACTTCAGGCAGGTGCAATAATGGTCTGGGAACAGAATTCAGCTAGCCTTTTAATTGGTCAGGTGACAAAATCCTTCATTAAGTGTCTTACATCTGGAAGTCACTAGAATCCTAAGCACAGGCTGCCATTTGAAGGGTTCAGGCTATAAGGCTGGCTTGATTTTCATTTCCTACCTTTTCCAGGCCAGGAATGCATATTCAATATTTCTAGTCAATTCACTCCTTATTGAATTGTATCCATTTCTGCAATGAAATATTTACTTGTATATCCATAAGACTAATTAGAATAACTTTTGGTGTTGATCAGAAATAAAGACAGTGAGGTTTGAGTTGTGAGGTAGAGTCTCTTGAAAATGCTAACTGATCCCCTTGGTTGTATATTTTTGTTTAAGGAATTATAGATATTAACTTCTAGCCCCTGGGACCGAGGTTAAAGTGAACACACACGACACTGAAGTATTTAAAAGTGAATTAAAGATAATATAATGGGTAAAATACCCCCCACAGGAATGTTGGTGAGAATTAACAATACTTAATGCATACTGAATGCTCCTCATATGCCAAATACTGTGCTCTGTAGTCATTTAATCACCATAAAAAAACTACGACAGAGATCATATTAAGTGACCTCTGGTTAAATAATCAAATAAACAGTCAATATTTAATAGGATTGCTACAGTGTGTAATAAACACGTAATAAGTGGTAACCACTCTACTTTCGCAGGTCTGATGATTGTGTTGTGATAACAGCCCTTAACCAGCAGCTGAGCCCTGTCTGACACTCCTGGAGACACTGCCCCTTGTAATCTGACAGGGAGTGCTCATTTTTACAATTTAAATGAATGTAGGTGGGCTCAAATTTCATAAAGACCAGTTCAGACCTTTTTAATTAAAGACACATTTCCATGAAATTCAAATACATTCAGAGACGGCAGATGTTTCATTCCAACATCTACTCAAGTTGAATTAACGCAAAGCGCACATTGCATCAATGGTCGCCAATGTGTTAAATTTGCATGTATTTATAAATGTGAAAAATCTAAGGATTTTTTTTTAGGTTTCAAATTTTTGAATAATGAAATTTGAATCAATTATTTGTGGAATCCCTGAAGCATTGGCCTCCAGGAGAGCCCAGCTTGATGTCCCCCTGACTTCCTGGGTTCACCCCTGCATTAAGACCTTACGATTATACTGTCAGGAAGGTAAAACTCTAAAGATCTGCCGAAGCCCATCCTTCCAACCAATGAACAAAATCCAGCTGATATTTATTTTAAATTCCAATCAATGTAGAGAGCATGATAAGTAAGAGGAATTATTATGGTTGTCACTCACATTTTTTTCTCATTGAATAAACATGAATATTTGTAGTTTGCTAGTCACACATCCCTCTATCAGTCTCTCTCTCTCTCTCATGTCTTGTGGGTTCTTGGTTTTAAACATTAGAGCCATTGCATGAAGTTTCCTGATCTGTACTTTTCAAAAAGTCGGCTGTTCTCACTCACATGATCAGTCACAGTATCTCTATGGGAAGGCCATGGTTAGCCACAGGGCTTCTAATGGGAGATCAGAAGCTGCCAGATTTGAGACCAACACTTTCAGTGGCTTTTTGATGGGCTGGCTTGCCTTCTTTCTGCATTTTCCCCCTTGGAACTGGAAGTCATAATTCCTCCTCCTGCTCCCTTGCCTTTTCTTTATGCTGTGTAGGGACTCCAAACCAGGGCCTCATGTGTGCCAGGCAAGGGCTCAACCACTGAGTCACACACCCAGTCCCAATTCTTCCCTTATAGAGCCAGAGTGGGCCACTGGAGTAATAGGAATGAGTGAAGCCCAGAGAAATACCCTCCCTGAAGAACATATAGTCATCAGCGTAAAACTGAAAGAAAAGGAAGAAAACTTTTTAAAAATTTCAGGATGTGACTTTTCCAAAAGCAGAAGCAAGTGACAAAATTTTTAAAGGATCTGGCTTTCAATCTGGGTCTCTGGAGGATTTAAAAACTAAACAGCCTGGACATCATGATAAACTGTGACTAGACACAGAAGACACAGATTAAAATGCTAACAACAACTGGTGCCTCCAAAAAGAAAAGCTAATTCAAAACCACAGATATAATTACCTTGATTAAAAGAGCAAGTCCTGTCTTAAATTTTCAGAGAAAGGTTATAAAAAATCACTTAATTTAAAATAAAGCATACCTTTTGGTGTGGAAACACACAAACCCTGAAGCAAAGGAAGGTACTATAATTAATTTTTAAATCAAATTTTGAACAAAGGGGAATATTTTCCATTTGTTTGTCAAACTTGCAAACATTAACAAGCGATTAATGACTCCTCAATTCAACAAAGTCATTACCAAACTAATAAAGGCAATCAGAGCCAAGATTCATGGTTACTCAACCCCAAGATGGAAAAGAATTAATTAGCTAAATGAAGTCAGATGATAGATTAAAGAACAAAAAAAGAGGAAAAAGAAAAAAGAAAAACAACTGCTACTCTCATTAATGGAGAAATTAAGAAAAGTGCCACCAACTCCATGACTTTCTGTCACCTCAGGCCATCTCTGCTCCCCTTCTTGTCTGTTGATTGTCTTACTTCGATTACAAGGCACTGAGGCAGGACACGTCTCATAGCTTCATCCTGTGTTGAGCATTTCCTTGGTATTAAATGGAATAGATTCTGTGGTTCATTAGTTCATTCATCCAGCAAATGATTACTGAATGCATATTGAGAGCAAAGCATTGATTTGAGTTTACTAGTTATGCCAAATTGCAAAGATATGACCCTTGCTCTTGGAGAAGTTAACAGTCCAGGGAGGGACACATACCTAAATGTAATTATAATATAATATGCATACATACATAAAAATCATGAGGATGCAGAAGATCTTTGCAAAAGGAGAAATGGGAGCTGAGGGAGAAGGAGGCTTCTGGGAAGGAGGTCCACCTTCAGCTGAGAGTTAAAGGGTGAGAAGAGATTGGCCATGAGGACTGGGGATGTCGTGAACTCCTGAAGCCCACTGGGTCATGTGCAAGTCAAGTTCAATTTGCTAAACCATCACTACTGAAGATGTTCGAGGCAAATGAGAGATAGCCCTGGTCATTCATTTTCCTCAGAGAAAAAAAGTAATCTACCAAACTTAGAGCATTTATTAAAGAAATAGTCATTAACAAGAAAGCACAAACCAGTTCCTGTCCCATCTCTTAGATGAAGTGGCAACTCTCTGTCCTTTTGGATGTTTTGTGTTGCCCTATGGGGTAAACAGAATCACATTCCAGAGGTTATGTTTCTGCTAACCTTGAAAATGGCACTAGGCAATTATAAATCCTCTGCATTAGCCCATTCTCCAAGTACCTGAGGCTGGGTAATATTTTTTTCAAAGAGGTTTATCTGGTTTGTAGTTTGGGGTGCTGGTAGTCCAAACAGCATGGTATCACCTGGTGAGGGCCTCCTTGGTTGTGTCCCATCATGGTAGATGGTATCATGGTGAAAGTGTGTGTGAGCAACACCAAACAAACATACAGGAAGCCAGGGAGAGCCTGGGATCCCATGAGAACTTTCTTAATCCTTCTGAGGGTGTTCCCCCAATAACCTAATGGCCTCCAACTAAAGGTTCACCACCTCCATGTTGCCACAATAGGGACCAAGCTTCAAACACATGAACCTTGGAGGACACACTCAAACTGTATCCAAACCATAGCATCCTCTGAAAACAGTGGCTGGATCTGGGACCACTTAGAGGATTAACTTCAAGTATCATCCCTTACAATGCTGGCCTCCTAATTCTTGTACTCTGAGCACACTAGACTAAAAAACATCTCTCCAATATTTTAGCCAATCAACATTTCTTTAGTACCTTTAATTTCACCAATGAAAGCCCATTTTAAATATTTGAGTTATTCTAGAAGTCATCGTTTCACTAAAAATAGAAATGTCACATTCACTAAGCTAATCACACAGCCTCAAGAACTGCTCAAGCTCTAGCTTAGAGAAGCACTTACAGTACATTCTCTAGAGCTGTACTCACCAATGTGTGGCCATGTGTGGCTATCGAGCTTGGTTTCAACTCAGCCAAATCAAGGGATTCTGTAAGTTGTATATCCGAATTCAAAGACTTAGTACAAAACAATGACAAAAAAATGTAAAACATTTTATTAGTAATTTTATATTCATTACATGTCAAAATCATATTTTGTACATATTGGGTTAAATAAAATATATTTAAAAACTAATTTCATCTGTTTTTTTAACCTTTTTTAAAAAATGGCTGTTAGCAAATTTAATATTAAATATGTGACTTACATCATATTTCTGTTGGACATTGCTTCTCTAGGGTCTAGAATATGGAGTTCCAGATTAGAATGCTTTCTTGTCCTTTCTTGACCTTGCATTCCTGGTGAAATGCCAGCAGCCTTAGGTGTGATTGCATGTAGTTTCATCTAAGTAACAGGCCCACAACATCAAACCATATGCATATGCCAAAATGTGGTAAGTAAAACTCATTAATTTACTTGTTGATTACCTAAACAAGACAAGTGAAACCTGTACAATCATGAGAATTTATATTCTTACTGGGTAGAGAGAAAGAAAATAAATGACCCCACAATCATAAAATCCTTAAGTGCTTTGTAGAGAGTTAAAATGGTGTGGTGTGTTAAAGAGTGGGCTGCTACTTTAAAATGAATAGCAAGAGTAGGCCTCTCTGAGGAGGTGACATTTAAAAGGATATATGAATGACACAAAGGTATCAGACATGTGAAGATGGGGATGGGCAGGAGTGAGGGGTGGTGTAAGCCAAGGAAATAGATCAAAATGTGGGGATGTGTGAGCTTAAAGAGAAAGGACATAATGTATGAATCTATTAATGTATTAAAGACCATAGGATTTAATGAGATCTAGGGAGAAATGATTTTAGTCAGCTTTCGCAATGCTGTGACCAAAGGACCTGGTAAGAACGATTTTGAAGAAGGAAAAGTTTATTTTAGGGTTCACAGTTTCAGAGGTCTTGGTCCACAGATGGCCAACCCCATTCCTCGGGCCTCAAGGTGAGGCAGAACATCATGGCGGAAGAGTATGGTGGAGGGAAGTAGCTCACATGGTGATCAGAAAGCACACAGAGACTAAGCTTAGCTCACCAAATATATACCCCAAAGGCACACTTCCATGACCCACGTCTTCCAGCCATACTCTACTAGCCTACGGTTACCACTGAGTTAATTCCTGTCAGGGAATTAATTCACTGATTGTTTGAGGCTCTCATAATCCAATTACTTCACCTCTGAATATTCTTGCATTGTCTCACACATGAGCTTTTGGGGACTCCTCATATCTAAACTATAACGTAAAATGGAGAAGGAGAAAGGGCCCAGCTTCAGGTCCCAGGAATACCTACATCTAGAGGTCAAGGGGAGGAGGTATCCACAAAAAAGGAAGAAGAATTGGGGGAAAATTCTGAGTGTGTGGAGTCACAGAACCAGGAGCTAACACTGATTTCAGAGTAGCTCCAGTTGTGTTGAAAGCATTAGGTAAGATGACTGCAGTCACTACTGAATTCAAGCCAATGTAAGGCACTGGGTATCTGCAAGAGCAGTGTCAGCCAGGCAATGGGAATGGAATCCCATTAGGAATATATTGAGAAGAGAGTAAAAAGCAGTAAGTGGAGACATGAGTTTAGTCAGCCTTTTGAAGCAATTTTCTGTAATGGGAGGGACCATGTTGAATCTGAGGAACACATGGATGGCTGAAGGGAGTTAATAATGAGCGTGTTTTTGCTCAATATAACAGACTATTTCAGCATCATTCCCAACTACTAGAAGACCAAATTCTTCATTTCTGAAGGAGGATCTGAGACTCATGCAAGAAAAGGGTTGAATGTTGTCTTCATTTTTCAATATTGTTTTCCAGCTTTAATGAGGTGTAATTGGTATACAAAAACACTGCATGTAGTTTATGCATGCAATTCAGTGAGTTTGGACACATGTATACACTCATATTAGTATCGCCATAATCAGGCTAATAAATATGTCCATCACCTCCAAAAGCTTTCTGTATCCCTTTGTTGAATCATTTTTCTTTTGAGATTTTCATTCGTCATGGATTTTTGCATTAACTTTAATTTCTAAAAAATAGCATTACTAAGTTTTTGGGCTCTCCTTTAAATTTCCCTAATGGTCCTCATCCTCCTGGTAATTAGGTAAACTGGTTAGCCCTTCAGAAAACAAGATGGGAATTCTGAATGATGTCACATGTGTATGTGTCACATGATGTAGTAAGCCCTTTTCCAGATGTATACCCCAGAGAAATTATCTCATCCCTCTGTAAGGGGATATGTTTAAGGATGTGCATCTGGAAAGTAGTTATGGTAGAGGGGAGAACGAGAGCTGGACACAATCTAAGGGTCTACTGCTAGGGGAAGGATAGTAAAATGAACTAGATGCATCTTATGTGTTACTAAGCAGCAATCCAGTGCAAAGGGCCAAATGTACAAACACCAACATGGATAGACGCTCACAGGATAGAGTAAGAAGCAGAAAGCAACTGATGTACCATTTCATGTGTGTAAATTAAAAAACAGATACACAACACTATTGCAAAGGTACATGCATTTTAAGGACATGCAACAAAGGAATTAAAGAGTCCCATGGAGGCAGGAAATAGGAGTAGAGATTGCAGATGAAGGAGGAATATATAAAATAAAACATGAGGGGACTCTTGCATGGGTCAATGATGACAGTATTTTATAAAGTAATAAGTATAACTATAGGACCAAAGCAAAAGGAAAGGCAATTAATTTTTAAAACTTAATAACGATTATCTTATATGAAATGTTTTCAAATGCCTTTAAGGATTGCCTGTTCACCATTGAAGTTGAAGTTTAGCTTTAGTAATAGCTGTGCTGCAGCCAGTTTATCCAGTTATTTGGCAACAGACATCTCAACCAAATTTCAATTTTGTCAGGGACTCACATTTCAGACACTAATCCCTTCTAAAGGGCTTGAAATACAAGGAAAACATTTATTTGGACTAGTTGATTAATAAAGCTGTGCATGAAGAGATCCATACAACACAGTGAACTGGGGTGAAATGTACTGGGAGAGAGAAACCTGCTCTTCACAGGTCTTTTTCATCCAAAATACATACATTTTAACCTGAAAGACATTCTCATTCCTCAAAGTCACTGACCCAATTTGGAGAAAGATCTCTAATATACTGAGTACATACTGAATGGACTGGTCATGAGACTAAAAGAAAACTAAGTTAAAATGAAAACTGCACCAAAGTAACATTTAAAATTCATCAACTAATATTTTGTGAAAATCTGTAACATCTGTCAAAAGGAATTCCATCCACAAGAAATTAATGTAAACATTGTGCACAGTCCCAGAAACCAGGTAAAGTGATAAATAAGACAAATTTATTTGAAAGCTGGCTGATCATTGAGAGAATGAATCTGCAGTGAATTGACCTGTGGTATAAGGAATAATCATTTCCTCTTCCTTCCTCAAGTTTGCCTTTGACATTCATCAGAATAGTGAGCACCTGCATCAAAATGCCAGGGATGGGAAGGAGACTGGGGAAGGGGCAGTGAGCTTGGCCCCCAAATCGGTTCATCTTCAAGAACAGTCCCAATTATCATGTAGCAGAATTTCAATACATCTCTGTCCTCCTGAACCTGATTACAGGAAACCAAGTGGAAAAAATTAACCTTGGTCTGAGGCCAGTCCACTTGCAGCTGCAGCCCAAGTGGCCTTTTGAAAGCATACATTTGATCACGTCACTCTCCAGCTTAAGCCGTGTCAAGGACTCAGGATCAAGTTCCATTGGCATCTTCTGCTTTACAAGGCCCTTGAAGACATCAGCTGAAGCCCCACCTCCTCCCCAACTCTCCTGATCTCTCTGCTGGAGCCATGCCACATTCTGAGGATGTCCATGGTCACAGACTTTTCTTTATCCATGTCCTTTTCTCCAGCTGCAACACTCTCTTTCTATACCTCCCACCCCCAAATGTCTGCCAGTTAAACATATTGGATATCATTAGACATGACTTTCTTCAGGAAGCTTGAAATTAAGAAAATTGTTACCAATACTGCAGTATTAACAATTACCCATGAATTTCAAACTTTATGCACATTTTGCAAACTGAGGTATACACAGCTTTTTGTTCCAGACGGGCCTTACAGGAAAGCCTGGATAGCAAACAGCCTTGGAAACACTAGAGATAGTGTTTCCTCCTAGAGCAATGGGCTAGTTGGCACCCAGCCTTAGAAGATAAGGATAATGTCTCTTTCTGTTCAGAACAAAGGGCAGGTATACATACTGCCCACTATAAAACATGGGTTCTTTAAACACAGGGTTCCTCCCATGTAAGACAACAAATGTGCACACGTGTGTGCATGTGTGTGAAAATCTATACCTATCCATGTATTTTAGTTAGCTTTTTAATTAATTAATTTTTAAATAACCAAAAGACCTGACAAGAACAATTTCAGAGGAGGAAAAGTTTATTTGGGGCTCACATTTCCAGAGGTCTCAGTCCATAGATGGCCAACCCCCTTCCTCAGGACCCAAGATAAGGAAAGGATATCATGGTGGAAGAGTGTGGTAAAGGAAAGCAGCTCAGGACAAGGCACCAGGAAGCAGAGAGAGAGGCTGTCACTCACCATGGACAAAATATAAAGGGCATGCCTTCAGGGACCCATCTCCTCAGCCATACCTTACCTGCCTCCAGTTACCACCCAGCTAATCCCTATCAGTCAATTAATGCACTGATTAGGTTAAACTATCATAACCCAATCATTTCACCTCTAAACTTTCTTGCAATGTCTCATACATAACGCCTCATATATAAAACATGACACCATGTTTCCCCCATGGAATTTAGAGGCAAGGGTAATCACTATGGTTTGAATGTGGTTTATCCACTCCAAAACTCTTATTGAGATTTGATTCCCAACATGACAGTGTTGAAAGGTGGTAGCGATTTAAAGAGGTAACTATGTTTTAATAGGTGATTATGCCATTAAGAGGGATCCATGCATTTCTTGTGAGAGGAGGTGGTTATAAAGCAAGGACACCCCTTGTTTTTATGTCTCTTCTGTACATACCCATGTGCCCTTCTGCTTGCCACCATGAGTCACAGCAGCAGGAGGTATCATGGTCTTTGACTCTCCAGCCTCCAGAACTGTGAGCCAAAATAAACTTTCCTTTATGAATTATCAGTCTTAAGTATTCTGTTAACGCAGTAGAAAATGAACTAAGACAAGAATTGACACAGATACGCTGTTCATGCTACTTGCTATGCAATGAATATTAAAGTCCTTTGTCTCTGACCCAGGAGTCTCATGACTTCTGCCAGCATGCATAAAACCTGGATAGGCTAATTTGTTGGCTTGTAAGTAAGAAAAAACTAAGACCCTTCTCAGTTCTTGACATTAATATATAAATGTTAACTTCCCGATTTAGATAGTTATAGTGTGACAACAGAATTATGCTCTTGTTTGTAGGGAATACACACTAAAATGTTTAGATTAATGGGGCACCATGTGGACAAATTACTTTCAATGAGCAAAAAACAAAGTTATTATATTGCACTTGCAACTTTTCTGCATGTTTGAGATCATTTCAATTTTTTTAAAAAATTGATCAGTGGGCTCAGGTGATATTAACCTGATCCAAGATAAAGCTCCCTATTAACTTTTTACTTTATGGTTTCAGCATCTATCAATAAACACTTATTGCTTAGATCCATTATTAGAGATTCCAAAATGATGACTTTCTAATTCAATTATTCCTTCTGAATTTAGTAGCTATAACTCTTCTATTAAAAAGGAGAACTTTTTCCGTCAACTAGTTGGTTGCTCTGAAGTTTATACAGGAAAAGTAGAAAAATGAGTTGTTGATTCTGTACCTTTATTTTCAAAATAATGATTTGTTGCCCTAGGGAACTACCAGAGAAAATTTGTTGTTGATTGTTGTTCATATGAGCTTGTAATTTTTATATATTTAGTGTTTTCAATCTATGACAGTCATTATTTCTTTTGATGCTCAAATTGCCTATCTCAGGCCAGTGGAAGCCCCTTCAAAATGAATCCAGTGTCTTTTTGTCAAGATTTTCAGTCTTCAATTACTTCCTTGGTTTGGGAACAATAAAATAGTACAGGTTCATCTTGCACATTTCTTGCCTCAAATATAAAATAATTCATTTCTCTAAGGAGCTTTGAGTCCTTTTAAAGGGGAATAGGTGTTTAGAGGCTACAATCCAAGAACTAGAGGTGTTCATCGCTCCTGGGTCATCTTAATTCCAAGCTTTTCAGTGGGCAGAGATAGGGCATATGCATCAGACCTGGAGTTCATGCTGGCATTATAAATTTTCCTACTTCTTTGACTTTATCTTTTTTTCTAACATATTGAAGCCTTGGTTCCTAAATATCTTGAGATAATTATTTATTTATCTTGAATGGAGTATATTTACATTACAGACATCATAAAATGGTTTCAAAATCACAGTGTCCCCAATAAAACACTAAGCCTACAAATATTGTTAAATACAGAAAAATATTTCATTGTACTTATTATTTGCCTTTAGAACATATCTCATTGGGGATGTATAGTCAAAATGTGGATTCTGTAATCACTTGATAGAGTGGCTAATTGTCACGATTTGTCCAGGACTGAGAAGTTCGCCCATATCAAGACAAAAACCTGGACTCCAGGCAAACCAGGAGGGTTGCTCACCTTACCTGAATAATTCTCTACTCTGTGTGATTAGTCACCAACTTGAGTTGGTCTATTTCTTTCAGGGTTTGTTTTGTTTTTTGTTTTTGTTTGAGGTGGGGGGAGGCAATTCCTTAACATTTTAAAAAATCTAAAGCATCTATATTGTTCCAAAGCCAGACCATATGATAAGGCATATTCAGAAAAGTCAAGTTTCCAGTCTGTATCCTCCACCTTATTCCCTCAATTCTCCCAGAAAGGCAATTTTTCTTAGGTTTGCTGGTTTGTGTATTCTACCTTAGTTTATTTTTTGAAAATATAATCAAATGCACACATATAGTGATATCTCCCTTTCTTATAAAAAAAAACATATATATAATATATATATAATAGTGTGTGTATATACACACACACTATTTTCATGCACTGCTTTTTAAAGATTTTCTAGATTGGCATTTAATCTACAACTGTGAAATCGTGCACCTAAATAATCATACCTGTCATCCTCAGAATGGCCTTAAACATAGAATTCAAGAATTGGAGGAAACATTTCAACAAGCCAGGGATGGAGTGATATGAAAGAGCCAGGTTAACTAAGATAGAAAATTCCCATTTTCTCTCCACAACATAACCCTTGCAACACCTACTTAATCTCAAATAGCTTTAAAAAAATTGTTGCTAGGCTCAGACGCAAGACATTTAGAGATGTAATGTAATGATGAGTCTTGGATGGTGAGAGAAATTACTTTTAGCTCCTAGCTGCTGAAGATGGGAAATGGCTGGGGAGACAGCAGCAGTCAGGACTCCTTTGCTTAGTTCAGGGCTGCAGAACCTGTGTGCAAAGGGAAGAGAACATGGCTATTCAGGCTTCTGGACTGACAGGGCACACAAAAGAGGTCAGAGCATTGCATGCTGCTTGGTACTTCTACACTAGAGCTCTTCATTCCACATGTGCTTGGTAACATCACAGGAGAAGGATTTTCCAAACTGGTAGGAGTCACTTATGATATGCAATGGCTTCCCTGACACTAACAGAAGAATAGTCTCTCATTTTTTATCTGTGAGGAGCCACACTCACCCACTGACTAACTGGGACCAGTAACCTAGAAATTGAGAAGAGACCATCTGTAGATGCCAGAATATTCTACACAGAGCTGTCATGAATTGTGTGCCAAACTAGTGGCTGTCTTCCTGCCATCATTTGAGGGGATTCACAACCCTGTCCCATCTCCTCTGGCCTCGCATTCTTCTGCTCTCCTGCCCCAACTCCTTCTAAGCAGGAGGACACATTCTTGTGAGCCAACAAAAAAGAAAAGGCATCATCCCTTGAACACTGTCCTTTAAATGCCCAGTACAAATGCCTAGAGAAAAGTAGCTGGAGAAGCACTGCCCAAATACAAAAGAAAGTTTAGACGTATATGTGGAGGAAGAAGAGTAAAGCAGTTAAAGTCCTTGTAGGTTGACAGAATGTATTTGAATCCTGGTTCTGCTCTCTGGACACATTCTTCTTCCTTTCTATGCCTCATGAGCTCAGCCTATCTCATGAAGTGGTCACCAGCCTACAGTGAGTCAACTTGTATTTCCTAAAATACACAGCTACCTAGAACCTTGGAATATGACCTTTCTGGGGCCAGGCACAATGGCTCATGCCTGTAATCCCAGTTGCTCAGGAGGCTAAGGCAGGAGGATCCCAAGTTTAAAGCCAGGCTCAGGATTTAGTGGGGTCCTAAGCAACTCAGTGAGACACTGTCTGTAAGTAAACTATAGAAAAAGACTGGGGATGTTGCTCAGTGGTTAAGTACTGCTGAGTTCAATCCCCAGTACAACCCCCCACCCAAAAAAAAGGCTGAGGATATAGTTCAGTGGTAGAGAATCCTGGGTTCAATCCCCTACATCACCAAAAAAATAAAATAAAAAGACTTATTTGGAATAAGATTCTTTATATATATACAATTAAGCTAGAGATCTTGAGATAAAACCATCCCAAGCTGGACATGGTGGCGCACGCCCGTAATCCCAGCATTTTGAGAGTCTGAGACAGGAGAATCTCGAGTTCAAAGCCAGCCTCAGCAATGGCGAGGTGCTAAGCAACTCAGTGAGACCCTGTCTCTGAATAAAACACAAAATAAGGCTGGGGATGTGGCTCAGTGGTCGAGTACCCCTGAGTTCAATCCCTAGTACAAAAAAAAAAAAAAACATCCTGAATTTAGAGTTGGTCTTACATACAATGAATGATTGATGTTCTTTTAAGAGGAAGGAAAGTGAGGAATTTGCAATTCAGAAATAGAGAAGGAAATCCACAGGAGGACAGAGACTGGAATGCTGCATCTACAAGCCAGGGAATGCCAGAGATCACCAGCAGCCACCAGAACCTAAGACAGGCATGAGACAAATTCTCCCTTGGAGCCTCAGAAAGAAACAGCCCTGCCAACACCATGATTTCAGATGATTCCAGATTACTTCTGTGGATGAAAACCAACAAATATATGGTCATTTGTTAGAGCATCTCTAGGAAATTAATCAAGTCTTCAAAGCCACAAACCCTATAAAGGAATGCACACAGTAAGAGCTTAATAATGCTGTCATGAAATAATGAACTCAACTGGAACAAAGTGACTATGGCTGGAAAGACAGTGTGTCAGCTCATGATGATGATGAGGGAGAAGCAAGAATCAGGCAGGGAAAACAACCCTCGCCACGGTTTTGAGTTTGCCCGAGATCATCCATTCCTGATGTCGCGCCTGCTCCGTTATGCAAAGAACGCAAAGAGCACAAACCGATCCGCGGTTAAAAGGAGCTCATTTTCTCATGGACAAAAGGCTAATAAAGGGCTGGGGTTGTGGCTCAGTGGTAGAGCATTTGCCTAGCATGTGTGAGGCACTGGGTTTGATCCCTAGCATTGCATAAAAATAATAAATAAAATAAAGGTATTGTGTTCACCTACAACTAAAAAAATTACTTTAAAAAAAGCCTAATAAAAAGGAAAAACGCTAAGGTAGAGCTACATCTAGATATTGGTGATTGGTAAATATTTATCTCCAGGTTAGACATGTTGATTAGTTTCAGAATCATGAATCATTTGAAGCTGAGTTACAGCCCCCAATCCTTGCCTTTCTAGCTAGTGACTCAGGTCAGTCACTCAACATCCATGAATTCCACTTGTCTCGTGTGAAATAAACGGAGGAATAGCTACTTCTTGGGTTTTAAAATGAGAATACATATTTAAGGCACCTAGATTGATACTTGGCACATGGAAATGTTTGTAAACACTAGTTCCCTTGACTCTCTGTATACAAATACTTACTAGATACTCACTTGCAATTTCAAACTCAACATGTGCCCAGGTGAACTCATCAAAGCCCTTCTCTCTCCACAACATACCCTCCCCTTTAAATTCCTGATCCCGTTAATGACGTTACCGCTTCATGCAGTCACTCAAGTCCAAACCTAGAAGTTATCTTAGATGCTTCTCTTTTCTTGGACCTTGTGTACAAAAGATCATAAGATCCCATTGTTTGACCTTCCAAAGAGCTCTTAAATCTATTATTTTTCTTTCCAAGTGTTCTGCCACCGCCTTTGATTGGACAGGCATCATTTCTTATTTGAAGAGTTGCAATGTCCTTCCAGTGGTCTCACTGCTGTGTCCTATCAGCCATACCCCAGACCTCTGCCCTCCCTCTGCACTAGTGCCCAAGCTATACTCTTCAAATTTGGTCTTGCTATTCTGCTGCTTTTAATCTTCCAATTGTTCCTGGTAACCTAGTTTGAGCAGAGGTCCGGACTAGCATGCACTCTGAGAACACAGGAAAATGAGGAGTCTTAAAAGCTCATGTTATTAAATCCTAGACATTTAGACGTCCCATGAGACTTGAGCTGAAGGACAAAAGGTAAAACATGGCAGCCAGCCTCAGGCAGACTCCCTGCTGCACCTGTCTTCTGCTTTTAGACCAAGTCTTGAATTAATTGTAGAAATGGCACTATAGCAGAATTCAGGTAAGATTATCCTTCTCTGAATCCAGAACTGAGAGCCCCAGCATCGAGTTTAAGTAAATGAGCAAGGGAGTTTTCCAGTTAGAAGCCTGCTGTGATCTCCCCAGTTTCCTGAGGTCTTAAGCACTTATGAGTTGTGTGCTGTAAGAGTTGTACATACAGGAGGAATGAATACCTCCTTCAAGCCATCTCCCACCTTCCTTGATTCATACACCCAGCCACAATTCTTGCTGTTTTCCAAACATATCTCACTGTTTTATGCTTTGGGGCCTTTATACATGAAATTCCATATATTTTTTATTTGTGATTATTTGTCTTTCCCTATTTGAAGCTAAGCTCCTTGGAGAGAAGTCCTGGTACATAGTAAGTGCTCAATAAAAGTACTCTGAGAATATTATGGAGCTATTTTTGCTCAGAACAGTTTCCCTCTTGTCTGCTGGAGAAATTCCTACTTATCCTTCAAGACACCTTCTACATTGCCTGATCCTGCTTCACCCTCACCTCTCCTAACTCACTTGTGAACCTTCAAATTTCTTCAAAGTCCTGTATGATTGCACTTGTCCTGCCATTTATATAGGTGGTTGGTTTGTTTGATTTCTAAACTTGTAACTTAGGATACTAGGCATCAGAGAGGTCAGGGGACCATACCTTTCTGAGTGAGGGCCCCCAGTTCTGAGCATAATGTCTCAACACTGGGACAGCCACAGAGCATCATTCATAATGAATGTCTAGGAAACCAGGAAGGGGAGCATCCAGCTCTAAGGTTGTAGGGAAGTGGTCAAAGAAGGATCCCAGAAGAGGTAAGGTTGGCATAAGAGAGATTGGAGAGGAGTCTGCACAGGAGATGAGAAGCCATTCCAAGCAAGGAAAGGACATGCCAAATTCTACCCTGAAGAGTTTATCAAGAAAACTACTGAAGATTACTGGGCTGGGCAAACTGAATCCAAAAGAAGTGAGTGATAGCACCACCTCAGGAGGCCTCTATGTTTTCAACTGGAAACAAGGAGCCATCCCCCATTGTAGTCCCTTCTTCAAAGCTAGGGTCAAGAGAGAGGAACAAGAATATGCAAATTACCAGTCAGGCTCGGTGGCACAAGCCTGTAATCCCAGCAGTTAGGGAGGCTGAGACAGGAGAATCACCAGTTCAAAGTTAGCCTCAGCAATGGCGAGGCGCTAAGCAACTCAGTGAGACCCTGTCTCTACATAAAACACAAAGTAGGGCTGGGGATGTGGCTGAGTGGTCCAGTACCCCTGAGTTCAATCCCTGGTACAAAAAAAAAAAGAATATGCAAATTACCATTCCAGTAGCCAGTTTTCCTGTAAGCAATTTCAGAGACCACACAATAGACAGTTTCAAATAGATGGTTTTGAGGACCCACAATGTACCACAATGTAATGAGATCAAGACTTAGGACTGCCAGCATGTCACCCAACAGGAAAAATATCACTCATGGCAGTCCTACCTGCATAAAACTGATGAGCCTCAAAGCACACACTTTCCATGCAGTGAAAAAATCATAAAGGCTTCTCCTGGGTTTTGTTTTCTCTGGATGTGACAACCCATGAGGTGAATAGTCTTCTTGAGAGATTTCTGTAAAGCCAAAGGAGGCTACTTAGAATGGATTCCTAAATACATAAATGCAATCATTCAGACATTCACTTTATTGCTACATTTTAGAAGATGAAGCCTTTGGATTTAAACTGTTTTACAACCCTTAAATACCGGAGGACTCACTAATACACACTCCACACCCTGACTTCATGTCTCTCCACCCAGGCACAAAGCGTGTGCACGCACATGGGGACCCAGTGGATCAGTGGGCGTCTGCAGAGGCCTGGCCACAGCGCTGCACGTTTTCTAAAGTGTGCATGCACTCTGGCTGATCTTTAAGCTCACGAGGGCATGCTGTGCGGTTTGTTTACAGAAGGCAAACACCCCTGCCAGAAAGAAAGGCTTTGCCTAAATAAATGAAGGAAATTAAATTATCTGAAGTATAAAGTCCCTCTGACATTTTAGACTTCTTAATTTCCTCCTATCATCTCAATACTTCTTAACCTTACAAAATGACATCAAATTGAGCAAAGGTTCAGGATTCATGATGTAAGAGCCTCCCTGTACTAGCGGAGACACATACCCTCTTCTGGCACCCTCTATACTTAGGTTTTCATTGATACCAATTCCCAATGCATTCATGAAGTTGAATAAATACGAATTGAACAGAAACCCTGCTCCAGACGCTTTGAATGATGGCTTTGGTGAACGTTTCTAGAGGCCTCTGTTATCAAGGCTCCTTTTGACTGACTCATGGTGAGGACTAGAAGCATCCAGTGGAAAAGTGGGCAGCATTTATGAACACCAGCAACCTGCACATCTCTGGTGGAAAAATGAGGGAGATGAAGGTAGAAGATCCTGCAGAAGGTAAAAGGGTCTGCCGAGAGCAAGGGACAGAGCCAGGAGGCTGATATTAAAGCAGAGAGGAACATGAGGACATGAACATGGGTTCCTCCTATTCCAGGGTGGCACATACCTGCTGCCTCAGAGTGGAGCATGGCTTAAAAATTAACTTGTCAGGGACCAGAGCAAGGGTTGCAGATCCCCAAACCTACTAAGGACAGTGGCATCATTGAGTGAGACCTTGTTTCTCAGTTTTGGAAAGAGAATAGGAAAGAAAGGGGATTGTTTGAAGAGCAGGTATCTGACCCTAGCCCACTGGGGATTGTCATGTTGAGGGACTCAGCTTTGCCAGGTCTGAAATTTTATGTGAAACATGCACATTTTAAATATTAGCAATTTAATCAAATTTAGAATACTGCATTACAAACAAAGCACCTGGGTGGGCTAGATTTAGATCTCTTATGGGATTAGAGCAACAATGCTGGGGTAAGCAAAGACATCCACCAGTGGGGGGATTTGAGAACCTGCCATGGGCAAGGATATGCTTGTCCCATAAAAGGAGGACAAGTCATGGAACTCAAAATGTCCCCAACCGAGAAAGACTGAGACTATTTGGAATAACGTAAATACTTGGATTCTTCAGGACAATTGTGTGATCAGGGTCCAGGGACAAATGTGGCAGGATGCATATGCCTGTGGTTGAGACTGCTACACCATTGGTCACTTAAGATTAAAAAAAAAAAAAAACCTACTCAGAAATACATGACACTTTAGAGAAATTGCTTCTGCCTTGTACCACAAGAGGGAAATGAGGTCAGAAAAAGGTGACAATAAATACAAATTCTGGGTTATAGAAAGCAGGTTAAACCCACCTGCTTCAAGATTGCAGGATGCTAAGCAAAGCTTTCAAGAGGCCAGGCTGAAAAATACAGGCCTGTTTAGCCTCCACTTGATTACTTACAATTCATACTTCAAGATCTGTCTCACTGTCATTGAAAACTTGTCATTTATATGGTGGCCTGATGTTGGTGTTTTCCCATGAATAGGGAAGGGGTATTATGAATGAAGTTGAAGTGGAGGATCAATGTATTTTGAGAGCCTACTATGTGGGTGTGCACCCTCTGTGGGTGCACATGTCATGACTGCTTTTGCTACTCTCAGCATCCTTAGGAGACAGGTATTTCTTTTCATCCTCATTTTGCTATGAGGAAATGGAGGCCAAGGGTGGTTACATGCCTTATCCAATGCCAGAGCGTGAATAATAAGAGGAAGAACTGAAATTTAAACTGATTAAGTAGAACAAAATAATAGCAGTAAGCATTTCTCCTTCCAGGGATCATTATGTGACCTCTGAGCTGTGACTTTCCATTATTAAGTCCAGCCTGTCTTTGGAAGATTGTGAGGATTAAATGAGATAGTGCATGTGAGCTTAACACACTGACCTTCCCAAGCAATGCAATTAATTGTTGTTATTAACAGTAGTAGCTGGATCTGGCATTCAGAACTCTCTGGTGACTATCAGGGTGACAAAGAGGGAGAAGGACAGGGACAAATTGAGAAGTAGCTGACAGATGGAAAAGGGGGAGCAGGGAGTATAGATGACTTTTTGGAAAAGTTTGGTGTTTGAAGTTTGTTTTTAAGAAGAATGTTTTACCATCACTGCTGTGAACACAGTTGTGCCCCCCTCCAAATTATTATGCCAAAGCACTAACCCCTAACGTTACTAGGAGGTGGGGTCTTTGAGAGTTGATTAAGTCATGAGAGTGGGGCTCCTCAGAAAGGGATGGGTGCTCCTTTAGGAGACACCAGAGAGCTCTCTCTTCCCACCATGTGCAGATACAGCCAGAAGACCATCCATCTGCAAGCTAAGAAGTGAGCCCTCACCGGACACCAAATCTGCTGGCACCTCAGTCTTGGAGTTCCTCGCCTCCAGAACCAAAAGAGGCAAATGCCAGGTGTTTAAGTCACTCAGTGTATGCATTTTGCTGTATACAGCGAGCTAAGACAATGACCAGAAGTGGAAGAAAGAGGCTGAAGGTGCAAATAGAAAAGAGCTGCTACTAAACAAACAGTCCCCGGGCCATGGAGAGGAGGGTGTCAGGAACCCAGATGAGAAATTCATCCCTGAGCAAATTCAGGGACAAGGACACTTCTTCCCATGAAAGCGGAGAAACAAGAGAAGAGCAAGTGGAAAACCTTGATATGTTTTGCTGTGAAGGAAGGAAATTGAGAAATGTAAATTTGACCTCAGCGAGGCTGGATGCATAGCTCACTGGCGATGTATGTACTTAGCATGCATGAGGCCCTGGGTTGGACCACCAGCCCCACCAAAAAAAAAAAAAAAAAAAAATGACCTCATCCCAGTGAAAATGGAGACGTTGCTTCTGACAACAAAGAAGAAGTGCCGGGGAGACCAAGCTGGGGCAAGGCTTGGGGATCTATGACTATGACAAGCAGTCACCCCAGATTTTTCTGGCACAGCCTTGGTTTTTCTTCCATAAATACACATATATGGGCTGAATATTTGACCTCATGTTCAATTTGGTGTTAAATAAAAATAGTTGTTTAATCAAGATAGTGATTACTGAATCAATGTAGTTATGAATAGCCTAAAACAGAGGTGAGATTAGATGGAGTAGATGTGTGCTGAATTCTATCAACAATTCTAGTTCCCCAGAACTGCCAAGAGAAGCAGACGAGGCAAAGTTTGGTAAGGAGGCCACGGTGGAAGGCCAAGCGATTGTAAGATGAAAGCCAGGCACAAGGGCAGAAGCACCTCTTCTCCTGTCCTGATCCAAAGCAAAGAAAGTTAACTCATACCCAATATTTCTCAAGATGTATTCCAAAGACCATGGCCAGATAAACTTAGGAATATTGCATGCTGTATTCTTCACTGAGAATTTAGATTTCAAGTCAGCATATTAAAGGCTCTGAGAAGTCCTATAGTAAAGAATCTTTCCATCAGATAATGAAAAGTGCAGTTTAATATAACTACTCTGAAAAAATGAAACAGGTAGCTGAAAAGACTACATCAATAAGTACTGAGATGGTGTTGAGTGGGCAAGAGGCCTGTATGAGAAATAACAGATGGTTCCCGAATGTCCTCTATAAAGAGTGGGGTCAGCTGACCACTGAGCTTTCAGCTGACTGACTGCACTCAGCAAGTTAGGGGTCGACATGAAAATTTTCTGGACAATGAAGAAGCTGGATGTGAATAAGGAAAGGATAGAGAAAGAGAACTTCCATGGGAGCCAGGAAAGAGGGATCCTGGATAAGCCATATACCTAATAAGAATAGGTTAAGAATCCTGCCTCCTTTTTATCAAGAAAATTTTCACAAAGACAAAAAAAAAATCACAAAATGCTTGTGTGTAGTTGATATTTTCGTGAGAAATATCAGTTGAATGTCACTGAGTGTGGACATGGGGTGGGCAAAATATCTGTCCAACTGGGTTATATCTGTTCAACTGAGTATTTCAGACTCATGGGTCCAAGAACCCACTTTTATAAAAATAAAACTAGTATTCCTCCTATCTACATTTGGGAATAGCTTTGGTCATATTTATCCCCCCTTTGCATAGTCTGACTAAAGTGGGGATTTAAAGAAATGTCTAAATTTGACTGATGTCAGCAATATCCAAGGATCATAGTCCAAATGCCTAACAAGAAGTCCATCATAAGTTCCAGGAGATGAGAGTGCATAATTATCAACCTGGAATCAAGTTTAATGCAGATTGTCAGACCTACAAAATCCTACTCTCATCTTGGGCTACATTTAATTCTAGCACTACAACCTATATTCATCTCTTAGAATGGGACAACTTATTCTTCAACTCTCTCTTTGTATAAAAGAAAGAAATGAATGGCTAGTTGGTGGCCATTTACTAAAATGTCTTTCTTCACCTTCCCTAAGACACAACTGAACTACCTTTCCCATCCTCACTTGTGGTAGAACACACCAACATTTAATCTGAAATTTGGTGAATAAATCACTAGATATCCAAGACAAAATCCTCAAATGCTGCCCTCTTCCTCCTTGCTCCCCCAACCCATCTACCATCTGTTTGGGTTCTACAGTTTTTCATAAACACTGTGCTTAGGAACAAGACCATATTGCTTAGGTATTGCTTGGGTATGGGAGAAGAAACTCTCTGGACTCATGTTAGTTAGGATTGGCTAGGATGGACTGCAATAACAAATAGACTCAAGCAGATTATGGCTCAACACCACATAAAGTTATTTCTTGCTCACATGATATACTAGAGTGGTTCTATGTCTAGAAAGTGTGGGGAGGAACCTTAAGTTATTCAGGATCTAGGAGTATGAGGGCTCTACCACCTTCAGCATCTAGCTCCTGAGATTATAAACTAGATCAGAAGAAATAACACCACTTCCACTTCTTTCTCATCAGCTAGAACTCAGTTACATGGTCACAAATGAGAATGGGAAATGTAGTCAGTTGTGTCTTAGGGAAGGTGAAGAAAGACATTTTGGTGAACAGCTAGTCATCTCTGACAAAGACCCTTTACCCCCATTTTCCTATAAAATATGAAGCATGAGGATTTTTAACCTGTTTTCTTATCTGTGTGAATAAATAGAAAAAATGGCAATTGGGTACATTGGTGTCTTTTTTATTTCCTTTCCTATTTCACTTCTTAATGTTTCTGGCAGCCTGGTTTGTATTTAGGATAAAAATTGGTAAATGCAGAGAATAAATAAAGAGGTCTTCTGAAAACCCTTATAGGCTCTAATAACCTACAGATCAGCTCCGATTCACTCCATACATGACAGACAAGTGCTAAACAGCGGAGAGCCCGCTAGTCTCGCAGACAGAAGGTTTGGGCTCAGACTCGTCCACTTACTAGCTGTATGACCTAGGGTGAGTCAATTAACCTCTGGACCTCCAGTGTCCTTTAATTATAAGTTAAAAATGCACATACCAGCTCCACCAGGACATCTGGTCCCAGATAACATAAGGGACTCCTTCCTCATTTCCCGTATGCATTCATGTTAGGATCCTTCTTGGAGGATTCATTTCAGGGGTGGATCGGCATTGTTTAGACAGGTTGAACAGGGCTGTGTTTGGGGCTGGGGTTGACGGAGAAGGAGACCTAACTCAAACACTCCATCAAAGCTTCACGCTTGAATGAGGCATTTCAATGAGTCATCTATCTTTTCTTGAAAGTTAATAGAAAGAGCAATTTTTCTACAAACTTAGTATTTTTTTGTCCTGTTCAAACCACTTTAGATAGTCTACCTAAATTTATACTCATTTTTGTCTTTGAGTCTGTTGTCAGGCATGGACTTGGAGAACTATATTAAGCACCAAAAATCAGTGAAATTGGTGATATGTCATGAACCAGGGATATATTTTTATTTTCCAAGATATTTCCAAGGTTCTGTGTCATATACTTACACTTATTTAGAATCAATGATTCTTTTTTGCATTAAGAATATAATACTAAAAAGGAAATAATTAAATTTGTAAATATTATTTCCATGTTCTCACCATGGGTCTGGTAAAATGGTTGCATTACTCTAGTTCTTTTCTCCTAAGACATTCAAAGAGTTGTGGTAATAATGCAATTTGTTGGGGACAAAGTGAAATGACACCTAAAATGTCTCAAATTAATAAATGGAAAAAAGGTTGGAGGTGTATTCACAGCTTGTTAAATATGATGTCCAGAAAAGCCATCATGTAGACTTAGATTTCCTGACTTCCACCCTGTAGCTTCTGATTCACTTACTCATTCACACATACATTCAGTCATTTGCTTAATCATTTATCCAGTGCTGTACATATAGCAGTAATAGGAGCTGTGAAGGAGACCAATGAAATGTAAGAGAATTCTGGGAGTCAAAGATTATAACCTAATTGAAGAGATAAACACAACACAGCAAAAAACAGCAAAACAAAGCCAGAATAATCCCATGCCCAGCGCCCTGGATGGATGTGTGTTTTTCAAATTCTGAGAGGGGCTGCTACAAAGGGAGGTCACCTGTCAAGGTTCTGAAAAGATCTTTTTGGAAATTGATCTCAAAAGTGATGATGGGAAGCCAGGCCAGGTGGCATGCCTGTAATCCCAGCAGCTCAGGAGGTTGAGGCAGGAGGATTGCTAGTTCAAAGCCAGTCTCTGCAAAAGTGAGGAGCTAAGCAACTCAGTGAGACCCTGTTTTTAAATAAAATACGAAATAGGGCTGGAAATGTGGCTCAGTGGTCAAGTGCCTCTGAGTTCAATCCCCGGTACCAAAAGAGAAAACAGGGGTGATGGTGGGAACCATCATTTCTTGAGGCAGGAGCTAGCTTAGACTTGCCAGAGACTGCTATGATCTGAATGTTTGTGTGCCCCAAAATTCATTTGTTGAAATCTGAACCAAGTTGTTAGGAGATGAGACCTTTGGGAGGTGATTAGATCTTGGGAAATTCATGCCCTTTTATAAAGACCCCAAAGGACTCCTTGTCCTTTCTGCCCAGAGGGTTACAGTGAGGAGAGCTTCTCTGAGGAGCAGGCCCTCACCAGCCCCCGAATCTGCTGGCTCCTCCCTTTTGGACTTGGTAGCTTCCAGAATAATGAGAAGCAAATCTCTATTGTTTATAAGCCACACAATCTGTGGTGTTTTGTGGCAGCAGCCTGAATGAAACTAGACAGAGGCACGTTGTGAGCACACTGATAAGAAGGCAGAAATGAATGCGATTTATTAAAAGACCATGGTGATTGGTTTGAAATGAACGTTCCCTTTGGAAAGGGCTCATGAGAGGAGGGAAAGAAGGTCCAGAGAGAGAAAGAAACCTAGAAGAGGAAAGAAAAGGAGATGAGAGTCTGCTGCATATTTAGTCAATCGCCATTCAGAATCTATTTCTGTTGCCTCCTAGTTTACACAGTACGGCAGAAGCTAGAGAGCAAAAGAAAAAAACAAATTTCCAGGCCCCCTTGAAGTTGGGGTGCTGGATATTAGCTAGGCTCCTCCAGCAGGGCCAGCTTCTGGACACGCAATCTGTGCAATTGCTCGGGTCCCTTTGCTCAGAGGGCCTCAGGTGTGGTTTAGTGCTTGGCTGCTGCAGGCCAGGAAGCCTAAATAATTTTAGCTTTGCATTAGTATTTTAAGTGAAGTCCAAGGGAACACGGGTGCTTGGCATAAATAGAGGAGATACATACACCAGAGGTGTTCACTGCTGTTCCTTGCAGCCATCCTCACATGGCTTTAGGGGCGCCCCCACAAGACAGACTCTGGTAGATCCATGATGCACCAGAGTTCAGCAAGACTCCAAGGGAGGACAGAGTTAAGTGTATCATATGCACAGCTGCATAGGCAGGCTGCGGACAACCCCCAGAGCCCACACTCTCCATCCAAGACAGAGGCTACTTGGAACACAAAAAGGGGGCGAAGGCATTCTAGGAAACTCAGTGCCACAGTCTCCTTATCATATCTCCTTCCTTGCATATTTCTGACCGTACCTACCACCAATCACTTGTACTGAAAATGAAGGCATGAAATGAAGATGAAAGAGAAAGATGGGGTGAGCCACAGTTCTTTTTCTTTTTTGCTTTTTCAATACCAGGCACTCTACACCCCTGGTCCTTTTTTTTTTTCTGATACCAGGGATTGAACTCAGGGGTACTCAATCACTGAGCCACATCCCCAGCCCTATTTTGTGTTTTATTTACAGACAGGTTCTCACTGAGTTGCCGTTGCTGAGGCTGGCTTTGAACTTGCGATTTTCCAGACTCAGCCTCTCAAAGTGCTGGGATTACAGGCAGGCAACACTGCTCCTGGCTACCCCTGGTCCTTTTTATTTTTCATTTTGAGATAGGATCTCACCAAGTTGCCCAGGCTGACCTTGAACTTGAGATCCTCCTGCCTCAACCTCCTGATTATAGGTGTGTGCCACCATGCCCAGTTTACCAAAACTTTCCTGCGGTGGCTTGAGAGACTTCCAGATGTAGGTGGGCTTTGTGATGGGGCAGGGGGTAGCGGGGGATAAAAGCGACACTGAAGGTGGATGAGCAGAGTTCCAGTTCTGGCTCCTTCTGGCTTTAAAGCTTTGGGAAGTTATTTCATTTCTTTGTGCTTCAGTGTCGTCATCTCTAAAATGGGAGAAATGCAAGAATTAACAACTCAGAGTTGTTGGAGAAATGAAGTGAGATAATCTAAGCAAAGCATTTGGTGTAAATGAAGGCTTAATATTTATTAGTTCTTATATAGAAATAAAAATTTGCTCTCCATTCATTTAGTAAGTCACACAGAATCACTTAGTATATATACAGCTCTTCATTTACAGAGTGATTTGCAATCGCTGCATGATTTAAGCAATTAATATGTATTGTTCAAAATAGCCCTAGGAAGTTATCTGAGTTATCTGAGGTTCTCTGTATTTATGATAAGTCTTGAAAACTCAAGGTCACACAGGGAGTTGATGATAGAATTTAAAAAAGGAATTGGCTGTCACCCATTTCTGTTGCTCAATCCCTTGGGCCTTCTTTTCTGTCCATTCTTGATTACTTTTCACCATTAAAAATAAACAGTGCTTGTGCATGAAAATGCATGAACTGACCACACAAGTTCTTTGGGGGGCTCAGTCCAGAAGCCCCCAAACCTGCTTGCCACCTTACCAAGAGAAGATTTGGTTAAGTAGAAACTGGGAGCACAAGGTGAGTTGGATGTTCTGATCTGCAACTTAAAGGTAAGATAAGCAGCAGGGTAAACCCCAGAAAGTTAGGATAAAGAACACAGGATTCTGAAAATGCTTCTAAGAACGCAAAAGACTGTGACCCTTGGGAGAAGAGGTCAAAGGGAGATGATAACTTTGATGAAAGGCTGTGCTTATCTGGAGCAATACAGTATTAGCCTCCCAATTACAAGCTGTATGACCTAATTGTGCTGTGCCTGTGCTCATGGCCCACACCTTCCCAAGGACAGTCACCTGGCAGGGGAGCCAGCCACAGGCAAGTTTCTGGAGGCCAAGCAGGAGAAGACAAAAGATGCTCTAACCAACACCCACCTTGCCTGCAGATCCCTGAGGGACTCCAGGGAGCTGCCCAGCAATCCAGGCCCCCTGAATAACACCAATTCATTAGTGCTGGAGGGGTCACTGCACAAGCAAGTGCAGCCAATAGAAATCAGGTGGAAGCACTTTATATACTGAAATCTCTGCTCACCTTTCCAGGCAGATGAGCCCATTTCCCCCACTAATGAATGTCCCACAGACAAATGGCTGGCTAGAGCTTCCTTGAATACAATTGCTCTGAACCAGAAAAACCAAAACAGAGAACTAGGTATAAATTCGATTGTGTGAGTGTGTCTGCCTGCCAGTAGAAGCAAACACCATTGCTTTGAATGTAACCAGGGATCAGGCTTTCACAAAATCTCCCCTCCTGGGGCAAATGAGTGACAGTTGGAGGGTTTTGTTGCTGCTGTTGTTTTATTTTGAAAGAAAGAAATTTGCCTCTTGTTTCTTGAAGTGAAGTAACATTTAACCTGCAAGTGTTCAGCTTTTTAAGATGATTCTAACAAAAACAGTGAATAATTGTTGCAAAACAGTACCAACTGGTCAAGTCCCTCCTGTTGGCCTCTGACCTAAAAGCAAGGCCCTTCTGGTAAAGGCCCCACGGGACTTTTTTTATTAAACAGATTTATTTACATAACATAGCAAGCAGAGTTTCAGGAAACTCACTCCAAGGACACGTTTTCATACCAACTAAAGCAAGGAGTTTGGCAGGAAGTACAAGGAGCCCCATGATTTATCAGAGAAATTGCAAAGACCTGACTACAAAATAGCCCTCTTATATGACTTTGGAGCTTTGATACCAATTCAACCTCATTTCTTTCCCCCCATGTATGAAATTGCTCTATACTAATTGAATAGGATTTAAGTTCTATACATAAAATATTGACCCCCTTTAATCATACTATTACACTTCCAAGGATGTGAGCTCCTTTTACTGTGATTACTTAGGAAAATGGGCTCTTTGTCCATGGACTCAATCTACCAAACTCAACACCAGTTCTAAGAAAGGATGGCCTAACCGGGTGCAGTGGTGCATGCCTGTAATCCTAGCAACTCGGGAGGCTGAGGCAGGAGGTTCACAAGTTCAAGGTCAGCCTCAGCCACTTAATAATGCCCTAAGCAACTTATCAAGACCACAAGACCCTGTCTCAAAACAAACACACAAACGAATGAACCAACAAACAGCTGAGGATGTGGCTCAGTAGTAAAGCGCCCCTGGGTTCAATCCTTGGCACACACACATAAAAAAGAAAGGCTGGCCAGCTTCTGCTGGACCCTGACCCTCAACAACCAGGTATTTCTCAGGCCAAAAGCAGAGCAGCAGGTATTCTAAATATCAAGGCCCTTTATTTGAATTCCCAGTGTTCCCATTTAAAATTTAAGAGGCATCAGCAAAGAGCATCCTGGCATGTCTTAACAGTTGCCAAGGGATGAAGGGTGATTAGACAGATGCTGGTACCCAGCTGTTCTCCAGCTCCACCGAGGTCAGAACAAGAAAAAATATTGTACATCAGTTGGATGGGGTGAGTGGAGTACTAATTTGGACATGAGAATAGAAAGTGTTGAGGGACTAGGAACTTTCATGGTGAAGGTGCTGAATACATATCAAATCAACAAATGCTCAAATAGATGGGTAGATGCTTGAGGTTGTAGAATCTTCTGTCTTAGTTGCATGAAGTTCATTCCCAAACATCCCTGGATGACATGTGACCTGGATGAGCAGTTATGCCCATTAATTCTTGAAATCCCTGAAGTGTTATAGTCCAACAAATATTTTATTGAGGGTAGTCACTGTGCTAGGCATTGAGAATTCCTCTGAGGAACTCCAGTTTAGTGGGAGAGAAAGATACTTAAACACGGAATCCTACTGACTAAGGAGGTGTTTAGGAGGGGAAGCTACATAGAATGTAATGTGGAATATGAAATTCAGCTTCCAAATTCTATCTGTAGATTGAATACATGCATTTATTGACATTTCTTATTAATTCACTTAGTCATCAAATATTTACTGATTGCTTGCTATATTCCAGGCACATTCTAGGATGTGATAGTACACACAACAGACAAACTCCCTGCCTTCCCAGGGAAGAAAGCCGAGAAAAATAAGCATGTAATGTGTCGGGTGGTGATAAGTATTGTGAGGAGAAAGATGAGTGGTATAGAGACAGTGATAATAGGGTACTGATTTATATAGACTGATCAGGGACAGTTGCTCCAATGAGGTGACATTTGAGCAGGTAAGACATTTGAAAAGTAAGGAGCAGGCCATACTGCCATATAGAAGCAAACATTCCCACTGAGCAAATAGCAAGTGCAAAGGCCCTGAGGTTGGAATGGACCAAGAATGTTTGCAGCCAAAGTTGACTTATTAGAGTCAAGAGGGCGAGAGTGCAAGGAGATGAGGCCAAGGACACAGTAGAGCCAGGCCTTCCAGTAACGGAATGAAAGATATTGGAGCAGGGGAGTGGCACTGGAGTGGCAGGGTGTGACTCATATTTTCAAAAGACAACTCTGACTGCTGTGTGGAGAATTAAGTATGCAGGGGGCGGGACAAAGATGGCAGGAACGAGGCCAGTCAGGAAGTCATGCCAGTAATGTGGTGAGAGACATTGCTACCCTGGGCTTGGGACAGTAGAAGTGGGGGTGATGGGGTGACTGGATTTGGGATTTATTTTGATGATAGAATTGGCACATTTTTCTATGGATCAGATCTAGGTTATGGAAGAAGAGAGGGACCGAGGGAAAGAGAGTGAGTGAATTCCCAGGCTTGGGAACCCAGCCAACCGGAAGAACAGAAGTACCATTTTCAGAGATGGCAATGGCTGTGGCTCCCGAGAAGGGGAAGAAGGGACTCTGTTTTGGACAAGTTAAGTATGTGGTGCCCGTTTGACATCCGAGTGCAAATGTCAAGCCAGCAGCACAGAACACTGCCCGGAGGGGAGGTCAGGTGGAGACCAGGCTGGCAGCACTCACTGAGGAGTGATAGACGCAGGGTTAATATGTAATGCCATGGCAACCGCCAGGGTGTAAGTGAAGATGGCGAAAAGAGATGGCCCAAGCCTTGGTCTGTGAACTGCCAGTACGTAGTGATCCAGAAGAGAGTTGATTCTCCTGGTTCCAAAAAGCAAAAGCCTAACAACAGAATGTTCAGCTCAGCAATAGCAAATACTGTTTTCCATGGTCACGATCATCTAACTTGCAAAATGGTGATTTAACCAAAAGTTGTTCATGTTATTAAGATAAAGGATGAACAAAGAACAGGTATGTGTCAAGGAATAGAAGTGACATGTGATTGTCTGCCAAAATAGGAATATAATATCTAAAACTTATAAATAAAATAGAAGTCTAAAGACGTACGTAGAAAAACAGAGGTAAATGCCAGGAGTAAGAACGATCCCTGATTTTGGATAATTCAATTTAGACGTTTGGACTTTGTGGTGGTGCAAAAGTGGTCTGCATTTGTAGAAACCCTACTTCGGGGAATTTTGAATTTGGATCTTTTTCCGGGCAAGCAATATGGCCCCGGACATCGCAGCTCCCCGACTTGGCCACATGATCATGAGGAAAACAACCTGTACTCTATGGCCACTTGGCAGGAGAAGAGAGGAGGGTTTACATTCTAGGGAACTGACAACTAATGGCCAGTACAGGGAGGTCTAAGTATAGAGGGGCCCTGCAGGGTCCACCTAGAGAAGAAGGTGAGACTAGAGCAGAGGCAAGCACAGATTAATAGACCACACTAGCCTGGTGATTTGTGAATTTGGGTCTCTTATTGGGAAAAGTGTAGTCACAACCTGATCATTCTCAAAACCTCAGTTTTCTACTCAATCCAGTCTGTAGAGTGCACAGGGGTTTTGATCTGAGACAGTCTTGAGTGTATACATTACCTCTGCCACTTTTAACCTTGTGATCCTATGTCAAGGCCTTAATCTTCTCTCTGGTAAAACAGGGACCATATAAACATCAACAATGAAATCAATAAATGCTGTTTCCCCCTACACCTAATAGAAGAAAAAGTAGGCCCAAATCTTTATCATATCAGATTAGGACTTACTTCCTTAACAAGACTCCTATAGCGCAAGAAGTAAAATCAAGAATCAATAAATGGGATGGATTCAAACTAAAAAGCTTCTTCTTAGCAAAAGAAACAATCAGTGAAGTGAACAGAGAGCCTACATTCTGGGAACAAATTTTTGCCACACGCACATCAGATAGAGCACTAATCTCCAGGATATATAAAAACAAACAATCAATAAATGGGCTAAGGAGCTGAACAGACACTTCTCAGAAGAAGATATACAATCGATCCACAGACATATGAAAAAATGTTCAACATCTCTAGCAATTCGAGAAATGCAAATCAAGACTACTCTAAGATTTCATCTCATGCTAGTCAGAATGGCAATTACCAAGAATACAAATAACAATAAGTGTTAGTGAGGTTTTGGGGGGAAAGGCACACTCATACATTGCTGGTGGGACTACAAATTGGTACAACCAATCTGGAAAGCAGTATGGAGATTCCTTAGAAAACTTGGAATGGAACCACCATTTGACCCAGCTATCCCACTCCTCAGTGGGACTTAAAAACAGCATATTACAGTGACACAGTCACTTCAATGTTTATAGCAGCTCAATTCACAATAGCTAAACTGTGGAACCAACCTAGATGCCCTTCAATAGATGAATGGATAAAGAAATTGTGGTATATATACACAATGGAATATTACTCAGCAATAAAAGAGAATAAAATTATGGCATTGGCAGGTAAATGGATGGAGTTGGAGAACATCATGCTAAGCAAAGTAAGCCAATCCTAAAATACTATCTCTCTGATAAGTGGATGCTGATCCATAATGGGGGAGAGGACACGGGAAGAACGGAGGAATTTTGGTAAAAGGGGATGGAAGGGGAGAGGGCGTGGGGACAGTAAAGATGGTGGAATAAGATGGACATTATAGCCCTAGCTTCATGTATAACTGCATATATGGTGTGATTCTACATCACCTACAACCAGAGAAATGAAAAGTTGTGCTCCATCTGTGTACAATGAATCAAAATGCCTTCTGCTATCATGTATACCTAAGTAGAATAAATAAATAAATAAATAAATAAATAAATAAATAAATAAATAAATAAATAAATAAATAATGTTCCTTCCTAGCAGGCCTGTATTGCTTCTCTTTGCACCCTCATCCCAAACCTAAGAAAATCAAAACCTAACTAACTCAGCAGTGATGAAAGTCTTTGACCTTGAAAGGAATGATGACCCCCATTGCCCTCAAAGAAGACTGTGAGCCGGGTATGGTGGCCCATGCCTGTAATCCTAGCAACTTGGAAGGCTGAGGCAGGAGGATCTCAGGTTTAAGGACAACCTTGGAAACTTAGAGAGACTCTGTCTCAAAATAAAAAATAAAAAGGACTGGGAAAGTAGCTCAGTTGTAGAATGTACCTGGGTTCAATCTATAGTGATAAACAAAACTTTTCTAAAGGAGATTATATTCTCCTCCTCTCTTTTTTGCATCTAGTCATGAGGTTAATGGGCTCCTGCCATGCTGTGCTGCTTTACCACAGGTCCAAAAGCAGTAGGGCCAACTGACTATAAACACCAAGTAGGGACTCAGGAAATGCTATTCCCCATTCTCACAGGCCTGGATTGTTTCTCTTCCTACCCTGCCTCCAAAATGTGAGACAAAATAAACCTTCCTTCTTTTTAAATTGGTTTATCTCAAATATTAGCTATAGAAATGGAAAGTTACAGACTTTCCCTCCTGTTCCCTCACCTCTGCCCTGGGCAAAGCCAAGTGTTCAAAATGCTGGGCAGAGGCTCGCTAACTTCACTGGAGAGAGGGCAGTGCAGAGGAGGAGCCGCCACTACAAGCTCCTCGGGGATCCCCCCACATGGAAGAAGAGCAGCTTACACATACTCCAAGGGGAAAGTGGGATGAAGGAAGAGTGTCACATCCATAGATGCAAAAGGATAAGTTACAGAGTTTGGAAAGAGCTGACCTGTATTAGTTTCCTATTGTTGCTATAACAAATGGCCACCAATAATAGCTTAAAACAACATGGACTGGCACTGGGGTTAGCCTAGCATGTGTGAGTCACTGGGTTGGATCCTCAGCACCACATACAAATAAACAAAAAATAAAGGTCCATCAACAACTAAAAAATATTTTTTTAAAAAAACATGAACTGATTATCTTACAGCTCTGGAGGTTAGAAATCTAAAATGGATTAGCAAGACACCATTCCTTCTGGACGCTCTAAGGAAGAATCTCTTTGCCCTTTCTAGCTTCCAGAGGCTGCCTTTGTTCCCTGGCTGGTGGCTGTCAATCATTCCTATCTCCACTTCTGTCCTCTCCTCTCCCCTGACCAACTCTCCTGCTCCCTCTTATAAGGCTCCTTGTTAGCACTGGGCCCTTCTGAACAATCCAGGCGGTCTCCCCATCTCCATATCTTTAATTAAAATACAAAGGCGAAGTCCCTTTGCCATGTTAACACATTCACAGTCTCTAAGGATAAGGGCATAGACATCTTCAAGGGATCATTATTTAGCCTACCACACTAAGTTGTAGTATTCCAAAATTTGGCTCATTTTCTTAATGAATTTGTGACCTCTAACAATTCGCTTCTCTCAGCCTTGCCATCTACACCTAGGAAGTGGCAGCAGCCATATTCTACATGCTTTGTTTACATGAGGCTTTATTAGGGGTAATATCTACCAAACATCTACTACTATATACACGACGAACAGGCACTTGGTGGGGTGGATGTGCAAGAGGACGCTGGGATTCCTAGCAGCTGTCTAATGCTGAGTTCCTGAAGACATAGACTTGGGGGTAGACATATATTCACAGGACAATCATTATGGAGTGCTCTTAGGATAGTCACCTAGGAGGGTATAGGAGAAGCAGGACTGGGCAGAAAGACCAGTTGAGCTCCCATGGAAATGCAGGAAAGGCCCAGGGAATCTCAGAGTTGGCTCAAGTTAGGGTGAGAGGCAAGGCTTTTGCATCCCTGCATCAGCGGTCATTATAAGTGAGTTTCCCAGGGGAGGGGCAGGAGGTTGGCCAAAGTGGCTGTATTAGAATGAGGTAGTCACTTGGAGACGATGTGACCTACACTCCCAGCAGATGGGGGAATGCATGACCCAGTCATGCAGCAGGGATCTTGGAAGAATCCCATGACATCCTCTGTACCAACTTGCCCTCTTGACTTATTAAGTAAAGACCAGAGAGAAAATAGATGGTAAGCATCCTCCTGGGCCATATACCTCAGAGGCTCAGAGCTTGCACTCCCCCTAGCAGGGAAACTTGACTTCAACTCTCTTCTCTCCATGTGTGACTTGGGGCAGGCCACTCAACCTCTCATCTCAACTTCTTCATCTCTCAATTAGGAGAAATATTAGTATGTATCTCATATCATTATTGTAAGGATTAAAAGTGTAGCACAGAGCATGGGTTGGGTTCTTTGTCTCATGAATTTGAAGAACAAAATCCATAGACACAGGATGAGAGCAAAGTAACAGGATTTACTAGAGTAATAAAAAGCAGAGCTCCCAAAGAGGGAAAGATCCTAAGAGAGGGATCCCAAAGAGTGGCTATTATCTAGGGGTTTAAGGAACTCAGCCCCCTGCCCAATCTTGAGTAAGGCATTCAGTGCGCATGAGGTATTCATGCAGCCTTTAGTCCAATCAAAATATCAATCAGGCATTTTTCCTTCTTTGGAGAGGCATGGACCCCAGTCACGTAGGTCTTGATTTTAAAATAACCTTTTTGTAAGTTCTTCAGTGAGACCCTGTCTCTAAATAAAATAGAAAAAGTGGGCTGGGGATGTGGCTCAGTGGTCAAGTGCCCTTGAGTTCAATCTCCGATACCCCTCCTCCAAAACAAAGCATAGTCAATGTAGAATTCTTAGCACAGAATTACCATGGATGGCAAGTCCGAATGTGGTTAACACTATTTTGACAGTCTCTGGCCTTCTCATCCTTTCTGACCCAAACCCAGCTTATGATGTGAGTGGGAAAGAAAAGGGAAAAAGCTTATAAGAATGTGCACCATGATCTAAGACCAGGAGCAAAGCCAGAGATGGGGATTCAGGATTGGGATGGGGTTGGAAGTACTAAAAGCACTCAATCTGGAACAAAACTGCCTAGGTGAGACACCCAGGTGCACGCCAAGGAGTGGACAACCTCACAGGAACATCGTGAGGACTAAAGGACACACCACAAGCAAATCTCTCAGGACACTGTGTGACACGTCCTAGGTATCCTATGTTATTGTATTACTCTTACACCCCACAATATCCACCAGGCAACACCAAGGCATGGGGTCTACAAGTCAGACCTTACAGCAGCACAAGATGTTTCAGACACTTTAGATAAACAAACTGAATGCCTAAAGTTGTACAAAATCTGTTTCATCTGTTTCTAGGTTAATCCTTTGCTAGCACTGATTCCCTGGATTAAGAATTTAATCATTTACAATTATAACCAAGTAGTCAAAGAGGATGATGTTTTCTTTAGTTGAGATAGGACTGGATGAAGGAGATATTTGAGAAAAATGATTCCAGGGATCATCAGCTAAAGGACCTGGTGTTAGTTGAGAATCTTGGGCCTCCCTTCAAGGTGACAAGAAGGGCGGTGAGGGAGCCTGGACTTGCTATACTTGGCATGAATTTTTCATCATTCTTTTTCCACGTGGAAAGTTTAAAACTTGTACAACTTCTGAACACCGCAACCTTTGTAGATAGGCTGCTTTGCCCTGTGTCCCAATGTCTTTTGCCTCTCTGTTCCAGTGGCAATCCCAGGCTGGAAAGGGTTGCAAAAGATGTGAGTCATCAGAGTCAAGCTGGGCCTACCCTGTTTGAATGGGGAGATGCAGAGATGATTGAAGAGAACATTCTCCCTGCAGAGGGCCAGGCTCCAGGAGGGGAGCTCTCGTCTCCTCTCTCCACCTCTTGCTCTTCCTTCTCCAGCAAGTTGGAAAAGCATCCAACAATGTTTATTTTGATTTTCTTTTTCAAATGTGCATGATTTTCAAGCCCAGCTTGTTAGGGACACTGCTGACCAGGTCCAGGCTGGCTTCACTGGTGTCCCTACCACAGAGAGTGAAAACAAATAACGCACAGTAATCCCAAGTCACAGAGCAAGTCAATTTTTGGACTCAAACTTTCTCCAAGATTAACTCCTCATTAGTTTCTGGAGGGTTAGCGGTCACAATCAAATTTCCTCTGCAACTACACTGTCAGATTTTCTTTTCTTTTCCAATAAGCAATAGAACAAAATGTACAAAATATTTTGATAAGAAGGGCCATTCACACTATTCATATCTTTAAGAATGCAAAGCAGTCCCGGTGACTCAAGTTTTTTGGCATTATGGGAGATACTTAAACAGACAGGATCATGCCCCTGACTTTTATCTTTGTGGACTTAAGCTCAGTGAAAGTCAGTTCACAGAGATGTTATTACTAGGCTGGAGTCGACGGTCCACTTCCTGCACTGACTTTTCATATCAGAAGGCAGAGTTGACTCTTCAACCTTGTGATTTTTATTTCGTAGAAAAAAAAATTTAGAACGAAGAAACAGAGAGTCATGGGACTTGAGGGGAAACCCCCCCGAACAAAATGTGTCTGAAATATATCTATGTCCTTCCTTCTCACCATCGCCAATGCCACCACCCTGGGGAAGTCAACCATTATCTTGGCCTCCTCATTGATCTGTGGGTGCCAATGCTTGCCCAGCTCTTGTATGCTTTCAGTACACATAACTGCCAGGGTGATTTTCAAAAAGTGCACATTAGATCAAGTCACTCCCCTGATTAAACTCTATAGTAACTTCCCTTGTGCTTAGGGTAAATCTCAATGCTAATTGTGCATGCAGTCCTGCAAGGCAGGCCCCTGAATGTCCCACCAAGCTCAGCTCATTATCCTTTAACCTCAGTAGGCTTCTCGTCCTTAAGAAAACTTTTCAGATATGAGGATCCTTGCACGCACCGTCGTATCTAGAAATTTCTCTTACTCCCATTCCTTTTTTTCCAGCGATTTCTCTCCTTGCACTTTACACCTCAACTTAAATATCACTTCCTCAGGGAGAACTTTCCTGACAATCCTACTTACAAGACATTTCTTTCTAGGCATGGTGGTGCACTCCTGTAATCCCAGCAACTCGGGAGGCTGAGGCAGGAGGTTCACAAATTTGAGGCCAGTGTCAGCAGTTTAGTGAGACCCTGTCTCAAATTAAAGTAAAAGGGGTTGGGGGTATAGTTCAGTGATAGAGCTTTCCTAGGTTCAATCCCTAATAACAGGAGGGAAAAATCATAAATGAGATGTCTCGTTCTTGTCATTAATCTCTATTTTAGTCTTTCCTCATAGCATTACTTCATTTGCTATTATTTTTATTTATCTTTCTCTGATTTATTTCCTGCTTTCCACACTGGAATGCAGCAGGCTGAAATCAATGTTTTGTTTTTGTTTTGTGGTACTGGGGATTGAACCTAGGACTTTATGCATGCAAGGCAAGCGCTCTACCAACTGAGCTACATCCCCAGCCCTGAAATCAGTGTTTCTTATTCACCATTGTATCCTTTCTGTCTAGCAAGGCACCTGGCACAAAGTTAGGGACTCAACAAATATTTGTTGAATGAATAAACACTTTCTTCTGGTGCACGCCTGTAATCCCAGCACTTAGGGAGGCTGAGACAGGAGAATCGCGAGTTCAAAGCCATCCTCAGCAATGGCAAGGCGCTAAGCAACTCAGTGAGACCCTGTCTCTACATAAAACACAAAATAGGGCTGGGGATGTGGTTCAGTGGTTGAGTACCCCTGAGTTCAATCCCCAGTACCAAAAAATAAAAATAAAAAAATAAACATGGCTGTACTTTCCGTGAAGTTATCTGTTTTTCAAGTTTTAATTTTATCAAACCCAGAATGACACGCTCAAGTGTCAAAATCATCTACTTGTAAATTTCTTTGAGGCTTTTCCCCATCCAATTCCTTGTGTTTTGTTGTCTCATCCTTTGTGAATTCCATGAATAAAAATGGAAGTTTCATTTCATGTGTCCTCTTCACTGCTGTATCTCCAGTATCTACAACAGTGCTTGGTGTAGAGCAGGCATTATGTATGTATTGTGGTTACATAAAGGCTACCCAGGGTGAAATCTCTAAATTGATTTATTGCTATGAATATAAACCCACAGAGCTATGGTGCTTACAGAGTTTGTGGCCTATCAGCTAGAAGTGTTCCATAGAAGTGTATTGTTTGACCTGGTTAATGTTATAAATTATTTAAATCATTTGCCAATATTTAAAAATTGGGAGATTTCAAAGAAAAATCCCAATGCCAACTTCTTCTGAAAAGTCAGTTGTTGTAGCCACATCTGGTCACATCCATGCTATGTGGCACAGTGGGCTGAGCCTGGGTAGAAGCTTCTCTGTTGCAAGAATACGTCCTTTCCATTTGCTTTTTCTCTTTCTTTCCTTTTCTCTCCTCCTCTTCTTTTCTCCTTTCTCTCCCTCCCTCCTTCCTCCCTTCTTTCTATCTTTCATGCTGGGATCTAACTCAGAGCCTTACTCATGCCAAGCACACACTCCACCGCTGAATTACACCCCCAGCCTCCATTTGCTTTTTCTGACAGATTATGTTGATGGAATCCTATTCCATTGCAATCATCCCCAAAATAATAGTCGGCGTTTTTTAAGCTAAGTAAACACAGAATTCCATCGAACATTCATCAGAAATGAAGAACTAACTCAGAAAACATTTATACAATATGGCACCAGGCCTGATGAGTCTTTCAGAAATTTGTTTAAAGTTCTTGCAAGTAGTGCAGTAGGTAGTGGCTGGAATAAAAATTATTTGCCATTGAGATCTTCTATGTTGTTGAATTCTGGACCTGGAATAAGATGCTGAATTGATCTCTCCCTCTGAGGATCAAGCTAACTCGATTTACAATTATTCAAAATCACCACACCTCCAATTAAAAAAAAAAAAAAAAAAAAGGAAAAGCTGGGCACGGTGGCACAAGCCTGTAATCCCGCACTTAGGGAGGCTGAGACAGGAGAATCCAAGTTCAAAGCCAGCCTCAGCAATGGCGAGGCGCTAAGCAACTCAGTGAGACCCTGTCTCTACATAAAACACAAAATAGGGCTGGGGATGTGGCTCAGTGGTCAAGGGCCCCTGAGTTCAATCCCCAGTACCAAAAAAAAAAAAAGGAAAGAAAAGAGGAAACGATGTAAAGGCAATTCTTAAATCTATTCCTGGGCCATATGCCTTGAAAATTGGCATAGGCAGGACAAGTCAAAGTGTACATTTCAATAGTTGAGGAAGAGTTGGCAGCAGCACCACATCTCCATCATCATCACTATCATTGGCACCAACTCCACCAACAGCAACACCATCACCACCACTACCACCACCATCACCACCATCACCACCACCACCACCACCACCATCACCATTATCACCATCACCACCACCATAACCATCACCACCAACACCACCATCGTCAGCACCACAAATCACCATCAACACTACCATCACCACCAATACTATCATCATCACCACCAACACCACCATCACCAACACCATCACCAATACCACCATCTCCACTATCATCACCAACAACGCCATCATTGTTGCCAGCAATCATCACCATCACCACTAACACCACCATCAGCAGCACCACAAATCACCACCAACACTACCATCACCACCAATACCACCATCATCACCACCACCATCATCATTTTTGCTACCAACACTATCATCACCACCAACACCATCATCACCAACAACACTACAATCATCACCACCATCATCATCTGTTTAAATATGGACATTTGAAAACAAGTGAAGCTCCCAAACAGTATAAGCAACTATTTGTGCCTGCTTGCTCTGAAGTGGGTCAAGCTACATTTGATCAGAAAATACTCTGGCCATGTGGGTAATAGGGTCAAAATAAGAAGTGACTTATGAGACCTAGAAATGATTTTGGCTCAAGTAAATCTGGGCCAATTTCAAAATGATAATTAAGTTTATTGTGAAAGCATTTTGCTTTTAGAATTTTATTTTTTGCTTCTATTCACTTGTTTTGGTCACTATGGGGAAAAAATAGGCCTGATGAGGGTAAAAACATTCAGAACTGCTGAGTTTGATTTAGACTAGCAATTAGATACATTTTTGTAAGTGCTACTAATTGTCCCTTAAAATAAACTGGAATGCTATGAAAATGGATGTCACAGTCTAAAATTACTCATCTATTTTGAAATCTAATTCATAGCTTCCACTTAAATGTTTACAGATTATAGTAAAAACCAAGAACTACGAAAATTATAAAATGTTTAAATGTAATTTATGAGGAATTTATCATTCGTGATTTAATTAAGTAGTTCTTTGCAGCTGTTCAGTTCATTCCTGAATAAAAATATCTTGCTCCAGCAGTATCATTGAAAACCAGAAGTTTTACCACAGCAGTTTCCTCTTGTTTTATTTTTCCTTGAAAACATGAGAAAACAATACTATAGGAAATTGGAAAAGAATGATTTTTAAATGATTTTAATGTGTAGTTGCGTGCTGGAACAGTAGCACTGCTCCACGTTGTAGGACCACTACCTTGGATTGGCATCCCTTTGGAATTTCTGGCCCACATTGACTCCCTAGAGCAGCCAAGCTTCAGGATCATTGATGGGAATTTGCTTGCTTGTTTGTTTGTTTTGAGACAGGATCTCACTACATTGTCCAGGCTAGTCCTCAGCTCCTGGACTCGAGTGATCCTCCTGCCTCATCTTCCCAAGTAGCTGGGACTGCACCACCCTGCCCAGCTAGTGGGACCTTATTTCAAATATACATGTCTCTGGAGCTTCCAGTTGTTTAGCTCTAGGCTAGAACCTGGACATCTACCCCTTGTAAAGCTCCTTGGGTGTATCTGATGATCAGCCATATTAGAGAAGTACTGGTCCAGTTCTAGAGGGTTATAGAAACACCAGGGATACCTGAAATGGATCTGTTATTCTTTTGTCTTCAAACTCAAGTAAGTGTGGAACCTATGATCTGAACTAGGCAAGAGCCCTCCAGACTGATGTGGTGGTTATATTCTAATTGTCACCGATTTGAATGTCTTTGAATGTCTAATCTGGGGTATATGATTGTAAGGGATTGGCAATCAGAGAACTTGGGTTCTAACCAGCTGTGTGAAATCAGTCTCATCTTGGGTGTTGCTATCTGCAAAATGAAGGGGGTGGGGGACTGGGAATGTGGCTCAGTGGTAGAGCACTTGCCTAGCACACATGAGGCTCTGGGTTTGATCCCCAGCACCACCAAAGGAAGAAGAAGAAGGGGTAGGGGACTGACTGCAAACTAGTGGCCCCAGGACACAACCAGCAGACGGATTTCAATTTTACCTGAGCCCATCCACGTTGTGTCTGAAAACAAATTTCAATTAAGTTTCAGATACACACACACACACACACACACATCTAGATCTTCATCTTCCCTTGAAAAGTTGGAATTCTGGGCAACACTGGGCTTCTCATTTTTACCCAGTAACTATCACCTGGATAGAGCAGTGTTTTTTTCCTTTCAGAAGGGCCACGAGTCTTCATATTCCTACAGGACCTGTTGACTCTTGTCCCAAGGTCACCTCCAGTGCTCAGGTTGCATGATTCTTGAGATAGCATCCTCCGTGGCTTCTGGTCTCTTCTTAATTTTTGAATCAGCAAAGCCATTTCTGCTCTTCCTTTTTCAGGTCATAAGGAGTCTTTAAGGAAGAAGCAAAAGAACACAGGATTGAAGGAATGTGGTGGCTGCTTCTTCAGAAAGGGCCCAATGAACCGAAATTTCTATGTTTACAAATTCCAAAGTGAATTTACCCAAGTGGGTCTTATTTAGGCTGAATGTTTGTACCTCTGGTTCTGTGAAGTTTCAGCAAGAGCAATGACATTACTAAATTGCCAGGTTTATGCAAGTTATAATGAAAATTGTATGTCATGGAGTCCAAAATCCTTGTACCAATATAATAATGACTGTCTGGCTGGAATTACTGAAAGGAAGTGGCTTTTTGGGGAAAACAGAAAGTGGGAAAATGTTTTCAGATTTTTCAGAAGCATCTAAAGCCTCAAGGTGGGGCATTAGGATTGAAGGACTTGTGTTTGGATGCTCTTGAACTGACACAGACCTGTTCGTGCATTAATCCAGGGTCACAGTTATCGAAGGGACAGATGCACTTTTCATGCCACTTCCATCTAACCTTCTTCAATATGTGCCCAATGCCAAGAGTGGCCAGTGTCCCTATTATTCTCAGCTTTCCCAGGTGAATGTCAACAAGCACACTCCTCTGATCACTTTTCTTCAATCAAATATTCTTTTTTAAAAAATTTGTTCTTTTTAGATATCCATGACTCCGTGTGTTTTGACACGGAGTATAACTTCTCATCTCGTAGTTCTACATGATGTGGAGTCACACTGGTCACGTACTCAAATATGGACATGGGAAAGTTATGTCCAATCTGATCATATCAAATATTTCTGATCCTCGGTTGTAGGCATGATCCTGTTATAAAAGATAAAAATTGATCCCAGAAACTAGAGCATGTTATAGACACCTATACTAGTGACAAAAGTACCCACTGGAGGTTTTGAAGGAGTCCCGTGTAGAAAAAGAAACAATGTGGTATGGAAACGGGAGGAGAATGTTGGGCCTGGAAGGTTGGGTGGGGTGATGCAGCCACAAGGAGCATTTAGGTAGGGGGTCTGACAACAGCAGCACCTGTTTGGGGCCTGCTATGCTTGCAGTTACAGCTTCTTGGGTGATGAGAGAAATAAAAAGGAGTGAGAATTGGCAAGAAACAAGGTTAGAAATCCAAGTTACAGCCCAGTCAGGAGAGTACTGAAGGCCATGCTAAGGCACTGGAACATTCCTTTTAGGTCATAGTGAGTCATTGAAGGTTTCTGACTGAGGCATCAGAATCGTCATTTAGAAAAACAACTCCAAGCACTATGTACCACAGGGCTGGGGAGGTGGCTATGATAGGGACAGGGAGGGCAGGGAGGGTTAAAGTTATTTTGAGTTTTCTTACTTGAATTTGTCCTCATTTTCTACCTGAAAAGTGAAATAGTTGTTAATTTATACTTTGCTCAGTCACGGTTCAAGGTTAATTTAAGTTTAGATTTAAGGAACAGCACTCTAAATGTAAGCGCAGAAAGATCCTGACGGCAGCAAACCTTGCAAGTCATTTCAGGCTTTATTCAGGAGCAGGGCTACATCTACTGAGATGGAACCACTTTCCCGGTGGAAAATGAGCTGCCGGACAGAGAAAGGGACTGGGTCTTTATAGGCTATTTTGGGGAAGTGGTCTAGTGAAAAAACATGCCGGTTCTCCCAGTTCTCCCAGGCCCCTAGGAATTTGGGGCTCATTTTGGTCAATCAATGAGATAGTCAGGAAGTTGAGCCCTTGGGTCAAGGGTCCTGTGTTCCGGCTGAAGACTATTATCGCAGTGTGGTGATGCACTCCTCCTTTTCTGCTCCTCCCTTTCTGCGATTAGCATCAGGAAGGCTTCTGTTGGGGGCGGTGGGGGAAAAACTTTCCTTTTCTCAGACTACATTATTTTTGGCTCCCAAACCTATTACTAAGTACATTGAATTATTTTTTTAAATAAATAATATGTATTATTTTATTCTAATATACTCCTTCATTAAAAAGTAAAACTAAAACAATAACCCTAGTTCGATCATTTAAGCATCTCCTCCACCACCGATTTTATCATTTATAGGGCTTTTTCTTTTTCTTTTTCTTTCTCTTTTTCACTGCAGTCTAAGTAATTTTGCAGGACTTCATGAGCCATGCAGCAAAGTTTGGACGTTGGAGAGGAAATGGCAGTTTTAGATACAGTTTGGAGGCCTGAATTATTCTCTATATGGCTGTTGTTTTTTGCTGCAGAAAGCTGAGTGTATTGTGAGACCCACGGAATGGAAACTATTAAGTCGAACATGGTAACAAGTCAATAAGCAAGAAATCTGATTATGACAAGAAGGAGAAATGCAAAAGAAGCATAACCCAGTGGGAAGGAGACACACACACACACACACACACACACACATTTCTGGTATGTTTTACACTGGTCTGTTATAAATGGTAACTATTCTGGCCTCATGGAAAATGGATGATTTTCAGTAAAGTCTACCAATGACAGTCCTTTGGGGACTTTGAAGGGAAAAGGGAGACCTTCTGCATAAAATACAATTATAGCCATGTGGAATGTCTCATTGCTGGGTCTGCTATTATCGCCCTGCTCTGGTAGAAACATGCTTAAATGTCCAATTCTTATAAATATGGAAAATGACAGCCGATAAGGACTATAAGGCTATTTCATGAATTTCACATAACTTAGGACATATTCTACCACCAATATACGTGGCTGCAGAAAAACTCAAAGATGAGGAAAGGCTGAACTTAGCATTTCATTATTTTGCCAATACTTCTATTATTTCGGAGAACTACTCACAAACTCCTTTATGAATATCTTTATTAAATATTACTATTCCTAATTATATATCAATATTAATAAAAATACAGTTGCAGAATGTTTTACTTGGAATGATGGCAAAGAGCAATTAGTACACCCACAGAAGTGACATTCTTATTTTAATGTACAACTTCCATTTTATTATTTTTTCCCAAAAGAACTCACATTTTGAATGAAGAGAATCAGCCCCATCTGCCTGTAGCCACACCCCACCTCTACACACACCCCACCTGCCTACAGTTACCACCCAGTCAGTCTATTCAAACTAGGATAGACTGATTAGGTCACAGCTCTCGTAATCTGATCATTTTACCTTTGATTATTCTTGCATTAACACGGGAGCTAAAGTCATCTGCCTTTAAGTTCCTGAGGGTGACAGTGGTGGACACTAGGACCCTACAGCAGTAGTTCTCTATTATTTAATTATAAAATTCACAGCTTACTCCACAATTATCTGTTCTCTCTCACTAATATAGCAAAGTCAAGGCTAAAGTCTGCAGGGAACTGGAAAACTAGTCTACTACTTACTAGAGATCTAAGGTCTCTATGCCTCAGTTTCCTCATATGTAAAAAGGAGATAATAATCTTGAGTTCTCAATGAGAAAATTTGTCAAAATCGGGATTTATCAGCTTCAGCACTATTGACATTTTGGGCTGGATAATTCTTTGTTGTGGGAGTGTATTAGTCTCTGTGACCAAAATATCTGACAAGGACAACTAAGAGGAGGAAAATTTATTTTGGCTCAGGGTTTCAAAGGTTCAGTCCATGGTGGTCCAATTTCCATTGCTCTGGAGCCAAGGTAAGCCAGAATATCACGGTAGAGAGAGAGAGAGATGGGGGGGGGGGGGGAAGAAGACAAGATAAATATAAGATTAAGATAAGATAAACTCTTTTAGGGCATGTCCTGGTGACCTATTTCCTCCAGCCACACCCCACCTACTACACTTACCACCCAGTTTATCCATTCAAATTAGGATGAACTGATAGGGTTATAGCTCTCATAATCCAATCATTTTACCTCTGATTATTCCTGCATTGACACAGGAGCTTTTGAGGGGTACCTCATATCCAAACAGTAACAGGGAGGTTGTCTTGTGCATTGTTGGATATTTAACATTGTTCCTGAGTTCCATTCACTCAATGCCAGTATCACCTCCCCACGCTCCCTTCTTCCCAGTTAAAATGCCCAGGCATTGCCAAATGTCCTCTGGGGGACAAAATATTCCCTTTTCTCAACCAATGACTTTACGAATGTACCTGACACATAATGAGTGCTCAGAAAAGCCCAGCTATCGTTTTTATTTTGTACTGTTGGTAAAGAGCAACAATTCTGTGTTTACAAAATCTTTGTTCTTTTTCTTGTCCTTTGTGAGAATGTACAGGAAAGTGGTCAAATACAAGGAGTAGGGAAAATAGGATTCAACTCCCAGTTTCATTAAATGTAGTGATTTTCTTTTCTTTTTCACTAAGGAGAGGAAGGTGACCCAATACCAATACTTCAATTCTTCCCAATATTTCCCAAATTCTACAAGGCTCCACAGATGCCTGAGTAAAGAGACTGTTGTTTCTGTACCAAGCTTACTGTATGAGCCAAAGGAAAAAGATAACGTGGTGAAATCACTTGAATGCTATTATACAAGTTGCGCTCTGGTGATCCAAGCCGTCCCTGAATGTAATTTCCGTGTATTTCTTCACCTCTCCCCTTCTACCACAGCTATTACTTAACCCACTGACCCAGAGAGCTGCTTATTAACATTTAATACATGTTGAAGTGTTAGTGGGCTTTGAACAAAACATGAAGAAGTTTCTGATTTGCTTTTAGCTCATTGCCCTTGAACCATTACATGAGTAATTCTTTAAAGGCCTGTTCTGTCATTGCTATAACCGTGGCATGTATTTTTTTTAAGATAAAATGAACAATTTATGAAAAAGAATTCCCCTTCCCCCATGCATGGAAGCTTTCATTCACTTAATGAATGTTGATGAGCTCTATTATGCTGGACAGTGCCCGCCAGGGAGATCACCATGTAGAGACACTGCATTTATTTTCCAGTTGTTTGTAGTGGAAGAAGGTAGGAGGCTGAGAGACATAAACGAGTCAATGGGAGATTCAAAATCAGTGGGAGAGGTGTTCAGACACAGAAGGTGCATCAATGGGTATACAGGGGACAATCAAAACATATCTGAGGGCCTGTAACCCAGTCTTTAGGGGTTAGCAATATTGCAGCACTATTCTCAATAACAGATATGGAGTCAGCTTCGGTGTCGATTAGCAGACAAATGGATAAAGATGGTGCAGATATACCCGATGGAATATTATTCAGCCATAAAGAGGAATGAAATCCTGTCATTTGCAACAAAAGGAGTAAAACTGAAGGATAGTGTGTTAAGTTAAATAAATCAGACACAGAAAGACAAGTACCAAATGTCTTCCCTCATGTGGAAATTTAAAAATGTTGACCTGAAAGTAAAATAGTGATTACTAGGGACAGAGAAAATAAGGGAAAGATGGGGAGAGGGGTGAAATGATGGGGAGGGGTGAAAGAGGGGCAGATGAATATGATGGACATATGTCATGTGTGTGAATGGAAATATTCCATGACTATGTATGCACAATTAATATCTACTAAGAAAATAAGAAAAACCCTGATGGACCACTCCCCCTGCTAGAAAAAAAAAAAAAAGAATCTACCCCTACTACTCTCCCCTTCTCAATAGTCATACTGAGAAAAATACAGAACTCAATCCGGTGGGAACCTGAAAGCCTGTGACACCTGAAGTGCATGGTCCTCATGCACGCAAGAGCATTTGAGGCTAGGGGAATTGAATATGACCTAAATACTTTCTAATGCTTAAGTTCACTCCAGAAAACTTGATGTAGCTAAATTTGGCAAATGGAAACTTATTTTATTTTTTAAATAAGTGCTTTTTTTAAATGATAAAAGTAAATTTAAAATGATATAAGGAATAACAAATTTGAATATAAGTTCGAACAGCACAGAAAGAGAGAAGTGAGCTTCCCTACACAATGCCCCTCTCCCACTCCCAATTTTACCCTCCTTGCCAAAGATGAACAGTTAGCAGTTTGGTGCATGTCCTTTTAGAGTTATTTTTATTTACTAGGTAGAGTCATGTAAAATTGCTTTGTATGTTTTGTTTTGTTTTTGTGGTGCTGGGGGTTGAATCCAGGCCTTGTGCATGCTAGGAAAGCACTCTACCAACTGAGTTATATCCCCAGTAAAAATTGCTTTTTTGGGGGAGGGGGGTAAAACAGTCATATCATCTAAAACTTTGTAGGATTCAACCTAACATCTAACCTAATTTGAATCATCCTATACATCTTATTCTGTGACCCCGCTTTGCCTTTAACAACACATCTTTAAACTTTATGTGAGCAAATGGGGATTAATCTTATTTCTCTGACAGCTAACATCTCAAAAGTATTCATAAAAATAATCTTGAGGGGATGGATTAAGGCTGCAGAGAAGAGGAGATGCTGACGAGGGTAGAGATGCTGGAAAGATTACTCAACATAAGCTACGTTTTGAAAAATAATTCCTGGTCATCTAAGGTCAGCATGCTCAGAAAACCCTTCTTCCCTAAGGGGCCTCCTATGCATGGTCAGGAAGCTTCTCAGTGTGCAAACAAAAGAACACTCCAGTCCCATCCCCTTCTCTGGGCTGGGCTGGCTCTTGCTGGCTGGTGTAATTTACCTTCCAGCCACCCAGCACTCTCCAACTGCTCAGTGTGGGGCTCCAGGCTGTCTGGGAGAGAGGCTGGCTGGCTCCAAGACCCAGGGGCAGTAGTCTGCAACTAAGACTAAGTTTTTGTGTTAATAACAAACGTTAACTTATTTTCTGATGACTGTTGGAGTCTTCGAATACTACCTGCCCCTCCTAGATTGTTGTCTAGTATAATCTTTCATCATTTGCTCTTTTTCATAATAATGCCCTCAGAGGGCAATTTGAGTGGAAGCAGTGCTGGATTTATGGTCAGAAACTTGTGCTTAAATGTCTCCTCCACTGTTTATTAAAACAGATAGATTTTAGCTAAATCACTTATCCTCACTGAGTCACAATTAGTTTTAATAGCTCTCAAATGGGGATAGTAAAAGATGTATCTGTCATCTCCTGTGTGCTCAGTGTGTGCCATGCACAGGTCTCACACTTTATTAACTCATATACTTGTCATTACAGCCCAAGGAGGTGCATTTGACCTTGTTCTCACCCCATTTTACAGATGAGGAAATTGAGGTGCTGAGATGTTAAATAAGTGCCCAAGGTCATGTAGCAAGGGAGGGAGAGGAGTGAAAGCCAGATGTGCAGTGCATGAAGAGGGCTAAAGACAGAAGCAGCGCTGGGCATGATGGTGCACGCCTGTAATCCCAGCAACTCAGGAGCTGAGGCAGGAGGATCAAAAGTTCAAGTCCAGCCTCAATAACTTAGCAAGGCCCTGTCTCAAAATAAAATATAAAAAGGGCTGGAGGTGTAGCTCAATGGTAAAGCTCCCCTGGGTTCAATCCTGGTACCAGGAAAAAAAAAAAAAAAAGAAGAAGTAAGAGTGGCTTTGTCTCTGATGGCTTTGATAGCTCCTCTCCTCCCAACCAGAGCAAAGAGTTGATGAACATTTCTTTTTCCTTTAACTATTGCCCCAGATCAGAGATCATAAAGTTTTACAACTAGATGGAACCTCAGAGACTATTAGGGTCAAACTTCTCATTTTCAGACAGGAAGACACTGGGCCCAGAGTGTCTGGGGGACTTGGGCCAGGTTCAAGCTTACAGAGGACAGTGCTGGCCATAGATTGTGCTGCCTATGACCCTGTTCCTCCCATGGTTTTCTGCATTTGGTTAAATATCACCATATTAAAAAACTATTTATCATAGAAAAAGTTAAACATCTACAATAGTGTAATGGACCCCCATGTCTCACCACCCAGCCCCAACAACCTCCAGGCCACCCTTGCTCCATCCATATTCCCACCTGCACCACACCTCCCTTCTCCTGTCCCCCACCTCCCAGGGGAATTTTGAGGTGAATCTCAGACACCATAACATCTCATCATAAATATAGTATACCTCTAAACTGTAGGGACTTTGTTTTTCATATTAGCACAATGCTATTATCACATCTTAAACAGAGGAACGTTACTTAAAAATTATCAAATATTCTGTCAGCGTTCCAATTCTCCCATTTCCTTCACCATTTTTTTAACCCTTTGTAGTAAGTTTTGAACTTTTATCTCATGTAAGAGACTGGAGGATACAGGGATGGGTAAAAATAATTTCTCCCCTTTTGTTCTGAACAGTTGGTATGAAGTTGGAAACTTAGTGCAGGATTAAAATGCAACCCAAGTGTACCATGGTGCACACGAGTTCACTCTGGGTGCCAGTTCCATGCCTGCCTCTACCACTTACTAACCAGCTGATCTGAAGTGAATGATCTGACCTATGCTTGCCTTCCTTTCCTTATCTGTAAAATAGAGCTAATATTAGACTCACCTCAAAGGGTCATTTGAAGGAGAGATGCCATAATACAGACACTTGGATCAGTACATGAACTCTCTTAATTACACTCACTAGTATTACAAAAAACACTCACTAGTATTACATCCTGACATGGCTATGATCCATGAATAAGCCCTAAAGGCATGTACAATAGAAAAGTGGGTAGTTATGGCAATTATGCCACAAATAATAATACATAATGATTATGATGATTATGATGATGATGATGATGATGATGCTTAGGGCCAGAAATTATTTTATTTTTAATGTGCAAGTCCACGCTATTGATGTCTTTGTACTCTCTGGGGTTCTCACGTACTCTCTCCCTCCAAGTCCTCCTCTAAGCTGAGATCAGGAACACTCAGGTCTCCAGCCACTTCTCCAAAGTGTTTCTTTCTTAAGGTTCCCAAGGACTAGAAGAGAGCTCATTCCTAATTGCAATGGGTAGCAGCAGAGGGGTCACAATAACCCTGTAAGCTCAGGAAGCCTCATTCATCCTGGAATGCTGAGTTTCTGCCTGTTGTTCCCTTTCACACTCAAAAGTGTCAGTGTGAATGATAAATTATATGATCAACTGCTTACACCTAACTCAAAACATCAGATGTGTTTTTAAAATAATATATTTTAGAGTTCTTCCTCCATTTATCTCCTTCTCTTGCTCTCCCCTCCCCATGGCCACAAATGCCATCTCCAGAAACAGTTAAATGACTAGAGGCCTGGGAGAGAAGCAGTGACTAGGGTCTCTTCTGTGGCTGGGAATGGTTTGTGGCCCAGCACAGGGATAACTAGGGCCATGGCCATGTTACTATCTTTTCCATTGTGCAAATACTGTTTATCATTCAAGAATAAAGGGTGCAGCCGGGCGCAGTGGCTCACGCCTGTAATCCCAGCACTCTGGGAAGCTGAGACAGGAGAATCACGAGTTCAAAACCAGCCTCAGCAATGGCAAGGCACTAAGCAACTCGGTGAGACCCTGTCTCTACATAAAACACAAAATAGGACTGGGGATGTGGCTCAGTGGTCGAGTACCCCTGAGTTCAATCCTCGGTGCCAAAAAAAAAAAAAAAAAAAGAATAAAGGGTGGGCCCTAATCTGAGATTATTTAGTTGCAAATTTTTAAGAACTCCACAAAGATTACAAATTTGGTCCCACCAATCAAGAAACCTGATTTATTTCTATTCTTTCTTATGCTAAACATATATTTACTTCTGATATTTGCTCATACAGTCTTCAAGTATTTCCTACTCCTGCAGCAATATAATGTGACTTCTTTATCAGACCAGAAGGAAAATGTAAAAAAAAAATCAAAAGGTCGTGGAGTTCACTATGAGATTACCACAGATTTGAACTGTAAAAATTTATAGTAATAATAATAATAATAAAAAAAATGTTGGATTTCCTGGGGCCAAAACAACTCCTGAAGAAATAAAAAAAAAATAAAAAATAAAGCAACCAGATGCATAATTTTTCAGTAATTCAGTTTTGCAAACATGTGGTGTCTACTGGATGCATGGCTTTGTTTGGCCCGAGCCCTGCAGAGAGACCCATGGTTGAGTTAACAGTGCCGTTTCCTCAAATAATTTATTATTCAGTGGAGAGATTCTGACAAGGTTACAAATAATTCTGATATGAGTTCAAGAAAGATGTATGACTTAGGAGGTGTCTGAGCCTTGTGCTGAGGGGATTTATGGAACTCCGAACGTGACTCTGAAAGTTTAGAAATACTTCTAATTCAGGGAGGCAACATGCGTTTAGACTGGAGTTTCTGCTCTTATTTTTTACAGTGCCCCACTGCTTCTCAGGAAGCACCCATTGAAGATGGTTGTCACAAAGCCATCTTTTAGTATTTTAAGTGTGCATGTGTGACTGCAGAGCTTTTAAATGGTCCCCTTTCCCCGCTGGACCACTGCTTTGGCTTCCTTACATTTTTCTGCCTGCCTTAAGTTTTGCCCCTTTCACACTTTCCCCATTTCTCACTAGGCTTGTCTCCCCTGTTTTCTAACATTCTTTGTTTTGGATGTCTCCCTTTTTTCTTTTTGGTACCATAGATTGAACGCAGGAGCATTCAACCTTTTTAAACCCCCCTCTCTCCTTCTAGGTCTTCAAGGTCTCCCTCTTCTGGTGCCTTCATCTCAGGGTGGCTTAGGCCTCCCCGATTTCCCCTCTGGCTTCATGACCTCCTTCCTCATAACACTGAACTTAACAATTTTTCAAGGAATAAATCCTTGGTCCTTTTTTTTTTTAAAAAAAAACTTTTAATGTAGTCTTAATTCTGGTTCCACAGACTCTGAGTGTGGGGTATGAGCACCTATGTTTAAATTCACCAAAGACCTCTAAGTTTAACTAGGGAAGTGAGATGTCATGTAACTATGCATGGGGACTGCGAAGTCAGCCTGCCAAGGGTTCTAATCCTGTTTTAAATTTTGTGCAAGCTATATAATTTCCTTGTGCCTCAGTTGCCTCTGCAATATGGAGAGAACAAGGACACCTACCTGGTAGAGATACTGTAAGGATTAAATAAATGAATGCACATAAAAATTTTAAAATAATGGTAGGCCTTGTAAGTTTTTATTATAAATACCAACTCACATTGTTTTTTGTTTGTTTGATGCTGAGGATTGAACCCTGGGCCTTGTGCCTATTTTTTTATGTTCAAACTGGTGATTGAACCCAGCCCTCTACCACTGAGCTGTATCTCCAGCTTATTTTTTATCTTAAGACAGGGTCTCACTAAATTGCCCAAGCTGGTCTCAAACTCATGGTCCTGCTGCCTCAGCCTCCAGAGTTGCTGGAATTACAGGCATGCTGCTGTTTTGTGCCAACTTATAGATCTTATTTGGTTTTCCTTTCCATTCTAGTATCAGGCAACACTGAAGTCCATAAAATAGAGTAAGTGTTCCAATAAGCCAAGGAAAGGAGGTTGATTTTACAGACAGAAAAGGAATGAAGAAAGCAAAAACAAAACAAAACAATACAAAAAACCCCAGAGTGGTCATTTCAGAGTTTCTTCCCTTGCAAGGCAGGACAGGAAAACAGAACATAGAAAAATAACTGACTGGTTAATATCAGATTAGTTCAAGTTATCTTTATGTGCTAAGGATTTAGGCACAGGAAACTTCATTATCACCCTAATTCAAACTGGCCTGTATGGGAAATTTGGCAGTCATCTCTCTAATCTTTTTCTAGATAGTTCACATGAGCACCTTAGTTTCAGCTTGGAGGTGGGGAACTTTAGCATGAGTAACTCCATTTTGATTTTTAGTCTAGTCTGTTCAGCCTAGTGCAGGAGCCTGGTCCAAAACAATGGCTTTCTATAAATCTTATTTAACCTGCCTGACCTTTGCACGTGTGTATTCCCCAAGGAGATGACATCTGTAAACCACTTTCCTTGTAATGAGGCTGTAGTCACCTCTTTATGGCCTGACCCCATGCTGATCTGTGAGCATCTCAACACAGCCACTTCAACTCCAAGTCCTGGGACCCCCACTCCCAATCTACTTCCACGTCTTGTTGGGGCTGTGGGGGTTGTGGACAGGTAGCACATATTAGGCAGGGCCACCATCCTAGGGTCCCTCCTCCCACTCACCTTCACAACATAGTTACTCACCAAGGCCTGTAGAGTCTGTGCAGCATCCTCTCATTCCCATCTCACCATTCTATCTGCACAGACTTTACTCAGTCCCCTTTCTCCGCTGGACCACTGCTTTGGCTTCCTTACATTTTTCTGCCTGCCTCAAGTTTTGCCCCTTTCAACTTATCCTTCACTGAGCTTCCCCATGATCTTCCCCAAATATAAATCTTACACCATCTAACCCCAGCTTATTAGGATTGTCCTTTAGCCATTCTTCATTGTCCAAGGACAAAGTTCACAATTCTTGGCATATAAAGGTTCTTGTCTCTGTGGCCTCAACCTTCTTCCCTAAGCCCCGTTTCCTTACCTGTGCCACACTACTCTTCCTCAAGTTCCTCAGGCTGTCTCATCTCTAGCTGTTTCCATGGGTATTTCCACTGCTCTGCTTTCCCTTCCCCTCTACCTGATCCTTCAGAATCCAGTTTCCATCTTTTTGGGGAAGCCTCATGAGACCAGTGCACTTTTGGGAGCTGCTCTAGGTTCAAAAAGTACCCTGTGCATAGCTGTTAGAGAACTCAGAACAGTGCAATCTTTGCTTCTTTATATGTCCCTCCTCTTTCTCCGTCAATCCTATGAGGGCAGCATCTTCTTCGTATTCCTGGCACTTACTGTAGTTCATCTGGCCCATAGAAGGTGTTCAATAAATACCAAATGAAAGGTGGAATGGAGACCATATATTATCTCCTTTCATGCTCCCAGACCATGAGGTAGTTATCATTAGCACGGAGTCTTACAATGAGAATCATATATTCATTTTCACTTCATGAACAAAAGGCTTTCAGATGATTACTGACAAAACAAGGACTACTAAATAGCAAAGGAAGATGAAAAGGATGTGGAAATTTCACCTTCAGTGTAGGAATTTCACCTCTAGCAATCCATTCCAAGTAAATAGAGGCAGGCAAGTTGTATTCACCAGGATGCTCATCACCAAATAATTTATGATACTAAAACAAACAAACAAACAAACAAAAAAAAAAAACGAAAAAAGAAACCAACAGAGAAACGATTAGACATCCAGAATTACAGTACATCCATAAAATTGAACATTACACTGCCATTGTACCTCATGCTTCATAGAATTTTTAATGACATGGGACAAGGCTCGTGTCAGTAAAAAAATATGGATTGGAAACTAGCAAATACAGTAAGATCTTAAGTTATATAGAGCACCAATTTCTTACAAGTATGTGGAGAAAACAGATTGGAAAGAACACTTTGGTATTTATATCTTGGGTAATTTTTGTTTTGTTAATTTTTGATATTTTCCAAATTCCTACCATTAGCATCTTTACTTTTACAGTCAGATATATAATAAATGCTTTTTCAAGCTGGAGATTTTGACTGTATGAGACTTAGTAAACCTCTCCAGCTCTGTTCGCTGCTTCTGGTGAAAGGATTTCAATTTTTCTTGGGGGACCTGCTTCTCCCCATCTTAGGCCACATGGCATGGATGACGTGGACCTTTAACCTGGGCTCCCTTGGTGTGGGCATGTGGCCTAGACCTGGCTAACCACATTCATCCCTCCGTGAGTGGTTCTGGATGGGCATGTGACTTAAGCCAAGCCAGTAAGACTCATTTTCAGTACTTTAATTGAAGATGTTTCTGGGGGTAGGAAAGCACTGCTCCCACTGGTACTAGTGAGCCATAAGCCTAGAGCTGCCTGAATGCACACAAGGACAGTAAAGCAATACAGAAAAGTTTGGTGAAGGATGGAGATAGAGAAACAGAAACACACACACACACACACACACACACACACACACACACACACACACACACACCACTCTTCAGCTCCTGATGACTCTCAGTTCTTCGGTCCAGGAAAGTCTGAAACATGATCATTCTGAGCTTTCCAGTTACAGGAGCCAATAAATTCTGGGTTTCTTTGCTTGCTTAAGTCAGTTTCAGCTGTATTTCTACAAGTTGCAGTCAAGAGTCTTCACTAAAACAATAATGAGAACAATAGAATATATAAGGCACCATGCATGAGTCAAGAGGACTATCACAGAATACAGTGTAGGACTGGTCAATATATTCTTCCTAGATAGAAAACATTTCCACTACTGCAAATGCTGTTGGACAGCACTGATCTATGACATGGTTTATTCCCATAGCACTGCACTAATAGCACCTTATACACAACTTCTTTCAGTACAAACTAGGCAGGGGGTATTATTAAAATAGCTAACAACCCTAAAAGCACAGATATGGGAGGTTCTCTGCTGTGCTCAGCATTAAACCTGTAATTGCTGGATCTAATCAGACTTGAGGTATCTCAAGAGTGGGTTGGGGTTGGTGAGCACCTAGAAGGGACTTGGGGATGGTTTTCCAAATAACAGTACAAAAGGATTTCAATATTCTCCCAGCCAATACGGTCAAGTTTACTGACTGAATACATGCTGTTAGCAGATATTATAGAGTCTTTTTTGAGGTGTCTGTTTTCCTCATCAGAATGTGAGTTTCCCTAGGCTGGACCTAATTCTTATTCATTTTTGTAGGTCTTCGGGCCCACCTGGGTGCTCAATAAATGTTTGCGGCATGATAAATAGGAAAAACAGCCCAACATTCTATCATTCTCTATTCGGCTTTTTTATTTTTCCTAACAGAAGTTTCTTGCCTAGAATTAAATTGCAAAATGGTCTCTTTTTACCAACTCTTCTGAAGATGTTATCCTCTCCAATATCAGTTGATTGAAGAAGAAAATTGTAATTTCTTTCTCTCCAGTATAATGTTGATATTTTAACTCATAGTGATTTTTTTTCTTACTACAAAATGGATTTTAAAAATAAATCAAGATCTCAGAAAGTTATGATTTCTTTGGTATCTTTAATCCTGTCATCCTAAGAAACACAGGTGTGGTCTGAGAATCCCTCACAGCTGTATGACTTGACTGCGTTTGTATGACTTGAACCATTTGCTAGTACATTAGGGTGTGGGTTCCCAAATCACACTCTAAGGATTGTGAAGGCAGGGCCTACATCTGTCTATTACCAATAGTCACTGGGTATCTACCTCTTCCTTGCTGCACAGTACTTGAAAATGCTTGTTGAATGAATAAATAAGATCAACACATTTAAGGAGAGATAATGACACACATTTGTCCTTTGATCATCCTTTAGAACTGAAAAATTTTAAGTGATTAGCTTTAAAAATCATTTTTCTTGGGGCTGGCATTATAGCTCAGTGGTAGAGTGTTCACCTCGCATGCGTGAGGTACTGGGTTCGATCCTCAGCACCACATAAAAATAAAATAAAGATATTATGTCCATCTACAACTAAAAAATATTTTTAAAAAAATCATTTTTCTTAATTCAGCTAGGTCCTGTCAATATCCAAAAGGACAGCTTTCAATACTGAACAGAGTGGAAGAGCTGGGAAATTATAAATTTTGGATGATACTTTTAAGAGATTATCTAAGTTATTCCATTTTTTTCTGAAAAATAAATTTTATTTTTCCTTTCTTAAACTCTCTTGGGGGATGTTTTATTGTTTTATCAGAATGTATACAGGCAAAGTTCATCATATCCTGAATAGATCTTAAAATAAGGACTCAAACTTGGAATCTTCCCGCTATTGGCTACGTGATCTTGGACCTACTTCAGAATAATAAACATATCTGCTCTACCTATTCCACAAAAGTGTTGTTGTGAACATTAATAAGAGGGTAAGGGGGAACTATGAACTCTTATACAGATACTGTTGCTCCCTTCCACTTAAGGAGTGCCACCATGAGCAAGTGTGTAAAGCACCTCCTAGGCAGTAAAGCCTGGCTTAGGAGAGTCACTTTACTTTTGTTTCTAAGCTAAAGCAACCAAAAGGATCGCAGGGATTTCCCAGGTCTGTAACTGCCATCTGATACAAAGGCAGAGAAACCGTGCAGAATGGAAAAAATAAAAATAAAATAAAGGAAAGAAAAAGAAAGGCGCCCAGAAGTAAATTGACTTAAAAACCAGAGATTTCTGCAAACTTCACGAGGTGCCCCTCCCAACTCCGCCGCTCCTGTCTCCAGAAGTCTCAGCAGGAGCTTGTTGGGCGGAGGCCATACCGACCAATAGAAATCAACTGTGTTCTTACAGGTTACAGAGCAGGTGGAGAAACTGATCATAGAGAATTACCTAAACCTCGGCTCAGCCTTTTACCGCGGTGCCAGGCGCCACGCTTGGACCCCCTCTACTAACTGGAATGGAGAAGAATGTTGGGACCCCATTTCCTAAACCCTCGCTCCCTAATTCCCGTCCTCGCACTACCTCCACCACCAACGGCGTCCAGCCTCTTCCCTCCCCAGCAAGCTCGAGGGGCGGGCGGCCAACCTTTATTGTCTAGGGAGCACCTGCCAGGTGGCGGGCCCTTGCCCTAATGCGCGCGTGGTGCTGGGCTTCACAAAGCGCGCGGGCAGCACCGCCCTTGACCGGAGCCACCTCCGGCGGGCGAACCACTACACAGGGGACGATGGGTGGAGAGAAGCAGCGGCTTTGGGGTCGTAAACGCGCGGGCCCTCCCCATCCCTGAGGGCACAGCCCCTCCGGATTAGCACGTCAAAAGGGCAGGGGCCAGACGCCGCCTGGAGGGCGCGAGACCTAGGCGGGGAGGGAGGGGAGCCGAGGAGGGGCGTGGCCGACACGCAGGGGGAGGGCGCTGGAGGAGGGGCTGCTGCTCCGCGCTCGCGGCTCTGGGGGCTCGGCTTTGCCGCGCTCGGTGCACTTGGGCTAGAGCTGGAACGTGGAACAGAGCTCCGATCCCAGCGCTGCCACCGCGATGAGGGGCGCTCGCGGCGCCTGGGATTTTCTCTGCGTCCTGCTCTTCCTGCTCCATGTCCAGACAGGTGGGAGAGCACGGGGACATCCGGGCCGCGACCCCCCGGCGCAGCCTGTGTCTCGGAGGGATTGAACACGCCGGGGTGCGTCCAGAGAGGTGGCTGCCGGCCTTTCAGTACCTGTGCGTTCTTGTCTCCACGAAGATTCTAGGCGGACCCTGGACTCTCCGGAGCCTTACCTCGCTCACCTGGGCGAGGAGCCCCCAGCCACTGCTGCTGGTTGTGGGGCGCTGAGCCGGGGGTTCTTACGCGCATGGGATTAACGGAGGGGCTTAGGCGTGAGCGAGGCTTCAGGTTGCGGACGAGTTTGGGGTTGCTTTTGTGCCGGCCGTGCGCGGGTGGCTTAGGCGGGCGGTTCAGGGGTTCGCACGGAGCGTGTTATCTCGCAGCGCAAGGCGCGGCCGCGGCTTCCTTTTGTTAAAAGTTGCGTGTGTTTGACCAGCGCACCGTAGGTCCGGCCCGCAGCTTCTCCGGCGCACTGAGGGCAAAGTTGGAGAGCCTTTTCTTTGCTGTGCGTTTGCTGCTTTCTAACCGCGGGCGCTCTTTGTGCACCGAGCAGGGGACTGACCCGCTGCCGTCCCTGCTTGCGCGCGGCGCCACCCGTGGAGACAAGTCGAAGGCTGCGGCGCTTCCCGACTCCGGGCTATAAATTTACCAGGGAAGCGCGGCGTGCTGCTCTGGGGCGGGACCCGCGAGCCTGGAGGTGGCGGCGAATGGGACAACTTGGGCTGGGCGTGTGGCAAGCAGCCGCTAGGTTGCAGACTTTTTGCTTTTATAAACCCTGTTCCGGAGGCTCGTCCCTTTCTGCAGCGGTGTCATTTTGTTTCTGCCACGCGCCGAGCAGCGGCTGGAGGCTGCGTTTGTCGACTGCTCCTCCGGGGAGGCAGGCACAGTCCCAGACCCCAGCTCCCTCGCGCGCTCAGCCAGAGCGCTGTACTAAACCGACCAGGCTCTGGAAGCCTCTCGTCCAGTTGTCCGCGCACAGTAAACGCAGGTGCCTGTTTTCTTCAGAAATTCTGAGATTCGTGACACCCCCTCCCACGTGATTGCTATACTCAGGGCTGCCTGAGGTTGGGGGGGGTGGGAGATGGAGTGGAACTTCCTGTGTATTTCACTTGGTTCTTCAAGCTGTTAGGAAAATCCACTTATATCCGCGCGGGAACTTGGATCTGAAGGTGGAGGAGGATCTGCAGGCTCCGGCAGCCGCTCAGATTCCTGCCTCCCTTCCCATTTTTCCAGGTGTCGCTGGTGCACGCGCGTGTGCTGGTTGCTTGACTAGTCCCTGAAGCTCTGTTATCTCCCAGGTCATTTTAAAACAAAAATAAAATGAAAACGTTTAATGTTATCCCGATGATGTTAAAGCATAGAAAGCGAATCTATGCTGGAATCAAGCCCTGTCGCAACGACCTGTCGTGAGTAGAACAGTGGTCAGTTTCTCCCTCAAATCTCAAGACCTAAGCTTCCCGCCCCGCTCTCGCAAGACAAGAAGAGGGCTTCGCCTTAGGAGGGATCACCAGGGGTCACCAGTGAGTGTGTGGATTCTTTGGTGATATGTTTGCTTACCTTGAAATGACCCCCCATGGTCTATTTTTTGCTTTGTCCTTTTTAATTTCATTAAAGGTATGTGAATTAGACCCTAGTGGTAGGGGACACCAGAAAAATCATACTGAATGGTTACCTCTTAAAACATTGAATAAATCTTTGGATTTCTTCTTCCTGGGGCTATACGAAGCCTACTCTATATGGTAGCTTTTTGACAAAGAGATTATTTTTTTTGTACCGAGGATTGGAACCACTGAGCCACATTCCCAGCCCTTTTTTATTTTTGATTTTAAGACAGGTCTCACTAAGTTGCTTAGTGTTAAATTGCTTGTGAAATTGCTGAGGTTGGCCTTGAACTTGGGATCCTCCTGCCTCAGCCTCCGGAGCGGTTGGGATTATAGGTCTGGGCCACCCGGGGCGGCTGGCAAAGGAAATTTTAAGGTCTGTCTCCTGGGGAGCAGCATGGTGTAGCTACCCAACTTGCTGTGTCCCTCCAGTGCTAGTCTCCTTTTCTCTGTCATTCACTGCCCCTGTGCCCTTGGGCAGGTCATTTACATTCTGGGGAGTTCAGGATCCTCAAGAGTACTCCTGCAAGGCTTCCTGTCATGAAGGCTCTTTTTCCCTTCCAGAATACTCCTCCACTGTTATGAGTGTAGACTTGGCATTTTCTCTCATCTGGTTTCCTGATCACTTCCTGCTTCTGTGAAATTCCCTGCCTCTCCTGGTCTCAGGGACCATTTGGCTCTACCAGGGCATCCTACAGCTTTGTCCCTGGCTAAGCAGGGAGCCGTGGTTTATGCTGCCTGCTTGCAGATCCCACAAACTCTCCTACATTGTCCTTTGAGCCCCCCCTCCCACCCCACATACAGTTTACAGCTTTCAGTACCCAACAGGATGAACCTGCAGGCACTAGTGAATCAACCTCCCCTTTTCCTGCAGGTGTGAGCTGGAGTCACCCTTGCACCTGGGCATAAGGCACTCTGGGTTATTTTCCTGCTAGCCATAATATTTTGTAAGGGACCCAGAATTTTCTTCTCCCTATTTTTGTCTTTCCCATCCATCCACACACCTTTTTTTTCTTAACTGTATAAATCATTGATGCTGTGCTTTTGCAACATGCTTTCTGATGTGCTTTAAATGTCATATTACACATGCATTGTACCTAGTTGTTGCTCTGTGATTGGAAACTGTGCCCGGTGCCCTGTGCAGACGGCTTTGCCTGCTATTTCCGGTCTGCTCAAGCCCAGGAGGTAGTACCATTTCTGCCCCTACTATTTTACAACTGGAGAGACTGACTGAGGATAAGTCAGTTTTCCTAAAATAATCCATCAGTGGAGGAGCCTGAGATCAGCTCCATATGCCCGAATGCATATCCATTTACATGGCTCACCAGAATCTGTTGTAAACTAAGATTCATGCCAACATATTTAACGAGTGCTTACTGTATACCAGGTGTTGTTAGAGGTCCTGAGAATACAGGATGACCAGTTCTGATGACGAAAGCCTGGGATTACCTGTCTTGTAGCATTTGAGTTAGTGTTCTCATTTTAAGGGTAATATTTACTCAGGGAGGATTCATTTATAGCTCCCGCCAGGGGAGGTGTTTGACCCTGTGGTTTGAGAGATTTAGGTGTTAACTGTTCCATTTCAGTTAGGGTCCCTCGGAATGGAAAATATGCTATCTCTAAAATGATGAAGTCAGTTGAAATCTATCCCCCACTCCCAAAATAAAAATACTTTTAGCATTCTATACATGTGCATACTTGTGAAAGAGAAAGCCCCCAATAATGGCTGATACCACTGTTTACCCCGAATGAGCACGATGAGATAAAATGACAATTTACCACTCATTGCGTTTCTTCTTCTCCCAGAAGTAGTTCTCATCAGGAATGTGCCAGGTATTTTCTGGGCTTCCCTTGTAGCACATTTATGTACAGATGTTGTTGTGGTGATGAATTTTGCTGCTGTTGTTGACAGCCGTTAGAAGTTACCCTTAGGATTTTGACTCATTTCCTCAAGTCTCCTCCAGCTGATTAAAGAAGGGCAGGAGGAAATGAGGCAAATGAGCCATGGTGTCCTGAGTGGAATTCTCCGGGCTGGACCATGGTCCTAGACCCCTTAGAAGTAGTGATTGGGGCTGCAGCAGCATTTTTTTGCAGAATGAATTTAGTTTAAGAGTTGGCAGGCTAGGATGTGGGAAGTGCTTTATTTTGCTGCATTTATGTGTGGTAACTTTTCAAAAGTGGGATTAAAAGACATTTTCAGGAATCCAAATATGCTAAATTTCATATGCAGTTTCAGTAACTCGAATAGATATTTTCACGGCTGCAAATCCAGAGTGAGGAGGGACTTGGAAAGGAATTAGCAGAGGTAAAAGTTTGAATCGAAAGCAAATCCATTGCAAATCTTTGTTGAAAGTAGAGAGGATGTGTAGTAAGCCTGGACTAGCAACTCTGACTTTTGACATTTCGGGACATGATCATACAGCTCATTTTTTGACTTAAGACTCCACTAGGTAAAGAGCAGTTTTAAGCCAACAGCCTGTGGGCATATTTGTTTAGCCCACAGGATGCTTTTTAGAAAATAATGAGAGACAGGTGCAAGGGTACATGCCTGTAATCCCAGCAATTTAGGAGGCTGAGACAGGAGGATCATAAGTTTGAGGCCAGTCCTCAGTAATTTAGTGAGACCCTGACTCAAAAAGGACTGAGATGTAGCTCAGTAGTTAAAATGCCCCTGGTTCAATACCCAGTACGAAAACAAAAACCAGCATTGAGTCAGTATTTACCAATCTAGAGAATTTTTATCAAGCTTTCCATTTCTCTCTCTTGATGGATTGAAGAGTGGCACCTTAGAGTAGGACCTATATTCTTGTGGTTGCTTTAGACTCTATTGCTCTCTATTGCCAGCCCTTGGACATTTTGCACTGGGTCCTGGTGAGTGTAAGCAGGACCAGGCAGGTGGAAGTAGCATGGGCAGCTGGTCTTGCATTAGTCATGTGGTTCAGGGCTGGAGCCCTGGAGAAAGTTGCTTAACCTTTCTGAACTCCATTGTTTTATGCTAGTTTGCCACCTACTTGCTGTGTAACTTGGATAAATTATTTAACCTCTCTGTGCCATTAAATGTGTTGCTGTATATAAAGCTTTGAGAGTGGTGGTTCATAGTACATACTAAATATATGTTAGCCATAATTATTATCTGTAATGAAAGAACTCTTATATATCAAGATGGCAATAATGCCTACTCTTAATATAGCTGCCCTAAAGATGAAAAGGATTCTTGTAAAGGTGCCTGGCACTGGGCCTGTAATGGGAGACGCATCTAATAAATGAAAGAATTCCTCCAGTAGGTAGAATTTGATTATTTCCCTTTGTGATCCTTCCATATTGGTGCCAATAATTGGTGCCTGACAGCTTTTGAAATGAAATAAGCTTTTAATTTTTGTCTTGCATTTTATGTAATTTTGATATAGAGTTGAGTTTTATATAGATTTTGATGTTAACAGTTGGCAGTTACTGGTCTTAGAGATTGAACGCATCTTAGACATCCCGCCTCCCGCCAGGAGAAATCCCCACACATCTAAGAAGATTTCACCAACAAAAATATCTGCACCTGATAATTTTCCCATTCATCTTAGTCTTTACCCTTCAGGCTTGCATTTTGGTCTTGACTACTTTTCTTAGATATCTTCTAATACATACCTTGACAGCTAGGTTTTCAACAGTTTTGCAAAATTTTAAGATTTAAGCTAAATTATTATTCAGGGTAAGTGGCATCAGAGTTGAGCTTGGTTTCTGAAATCGGCCGCCTGGGTTTTTGATCCTATTTCTGCCACTCTCCAGCTGTGTAATCTGGGACCAGATGCTTAAACCTTCCCTCCCCCTCAGGCTTCAGTTTCTCTGCTGTGAAATGGGGATGGTGGCATCAGGCTTCTGTAGGGACTCAGTTTCTGCAGGTGACATGCTTGGCTTGGAGCTCCTTACAGAGAAAGTGGGTAGACTCCACTGTCAGGCTGATGTTCTTAGGTTCCTGTTTCAGCTTTGTCTCTTAGAAAACATTTGGAAATGGTGTAAAATCAGGTTACGTAAGGTGGTGTTTTGTTTTTTTATTATTATTTTTTTGGTGTTACGATGAAATTTACGTCTAGCTTTTCCAGAGTTCAGAGAGAGCGATACTGTGCACTAACTTTTTATTTTTAGCTAATTTTCCATCAAAAGGCATAGAGACTGGGGATAAACTTTTGGGGAGGACAAGTCTGTAAATACCATTTTCTCCAGATGGGTAGCTCATCTAGGGTTCTGAACCTTGTTTCCTTCTATAAAGTGGCTTTGAAGACATTAGGAGAGTAAGGTGCTTTTTCTTGGCTGCTCTCCCAGGAGTGCAGAGACTGAGCTGAATTGACCCAGGCACACACTGGTGCCCAGTAGGTATTGCTTTAATGGCTCTCCTATTCATCAGCAAATGAGCTGCATTTTGAACATAATAAATGCTCAGTAAACATTTTGAATTCAGTTTAATGAAACTTTATCAATCTTGAGCCTGGGTCCTTCCAGGGACCGCAGGTGTGGGCTGGAGTTAGGGGGCAGGTGCACAGTGACTTGGTAGCATAGGTGGGGAGGGCTTGTATGGGATTTTAAAGAGAGATTAAGTCTTGGCAGGTGTTAATACAGATCAAGCGTCTGTACAAGTGTCCATGTGGGAGATAATATTAGAGATTAATTTCTGCACCTTAAAGGAGTGTCCATAGTTGAAACTTCAATTGGAAAAAGCCACGGAAACAGAGCAAGTCACGTTAAGGTCTTTCTTGAGGGTTGTCAGACCTTTGATTTGGTGAGATGGCTGGGGCTCAGGAACTGGAGGGGAAGAGGCTGGAAAGGTCCACCTGTGATTGGCCTAAAGGAGCAGCGGAGTGGGGTGTATTTAGTATTGAATTTGGTCCAGATTATGAAGAAGGCTTTGAAGTCCATGCCAAAGTGAACTTGACCCAGGAGCAGAGTCACTAGTACAGGGCCTCCTGCTGCCGGTTCAGCTGGCCTCACAGTTTGGGAAGTGCAATGCCAAGTCCTATCCCCAAACTTGGGACATTCCCTTGCCATGAGCAGTCAAGACTAAGGAAGATTCTTTTTCTTTTTTTAAATTTTAAAAATTTTGGTAAAATGCACACAACCCCAAATTTTTATCTTTCAGCCATTTTTAAGTGTAGAGTTCTGTTGTGTTAAGTACAGTTGCATAGTCGTGCAACCCATCTCCAGAACACTTTGTCTTGCAAAACTGAAACTCTGTATCCATTAAAGAACAGCTCCTCCTCCCCCTCATACCCCCTGGCTACTACTCTCTGTCTCTGAATTTGGCTATCCTAGGTACTTAGTGGAAGTGAAATCACACAGTATTCATCTTTTTCTGACTGGTTTATTTTACTTATTGTAAGCTCTTCAAGGTCCTCAGGATTCACCTGGGATGTGAGGTCAGAATTTCCTTTATTTTTAAAGGCTGACTAATATTTACTATATGTGCATACCACATTTTGCTTCTCTGTTCATTCATTGGTGGACACATATTAGTTCCACCTATTGGTGATTGTGAAGAATGCTGCTATGAGCAATGGCATAGGAGTATCAAAGAGTTCTGAAGGGGACACTTTTAGGATGGCTACCATCAAGGCTGATGGCTTTGTGTTGGTGGGGACTTGGGCAGAAGACAGACAGTTAGGCTTTGCAGACTGTGTCTGGTAGAAAGGCCTGGGTATTAGGTGCATGTTCTGGAAAGAAGGGAGACTACCTAAGAAACTTGAGGAAAATAATGGACTCATCTGTTGGGTGTATTTCCAGATCCCTTCTGTGTGTCAGGCTCTGGTGAGACTGAGGGGAAGGAGAGCAGAAATTATGGGTGGCAGAGTAAAGGTGAGCTGCGGAATCTCACAGTGGAGATAAAGCCAAGAAGGGGGCAACCTGTTCTTGGGAGGGAGTGTGCTGTTAGACTCTGTTGGGTTTGTTCATTGAATGTTGATGGGCTCCACTGATGTAATTTCACAGACAATATGGTAGATACAGGTGAAACTCTTAGGGTCAGGTCCATGTGAGAAATAAAACCCCAAGGTCATAGAAACTGGCTCTAAGTAGGATCTGGGGATTATAAATAATTATACATTAAGTGTGTAACAGTCATGTGATAACCAGAACCATTTTCATGGAAAGAACTGCACAGCAGAAAGGTGATCTTGTATATTTTTCTCTACATGAGAACTTTTTTGAAAGGGTATTTTTTCTTAGAGAATAAAATGGACATGTGAGTATTGAGAAGGACATAGAGTTGATGAAAGCTTTGGGAAATTGGTCTTTTGATGACAACTTAAAGAAATGGAATTTATTAAGCCTGGAAAAGATAAGGTGCGGGAAAGTTTAGTGAATGACAATCTTCAAATACATCTAGTGTGTGACAGAAAAGAGGGGCAGAGTCAAGAAAACTGTCCAAGAAGGAAGTCATTTTTTTTTTCTGTAGAAAAAAATGCTTTAATTGGAAGGGTTGGAAATGATTTTGTTGCATTACTAGAACTGGTTATAGGGTCTTCACTGGAGATACAAGGAAAGCCAAATAATTGTCATTTTGAAACCATGAGGTCCTGCTCAATTCCATTGGTTTGGTGACCTTTCAAGGGCCTGCCTGAAAGAATTCCTTTCTAAATAATTTGGAAATGAGAAAATAGCCAGCTGTTTTTCTTTCCTCACTCCCTTGGCTTCATAAATGCTGGATCGACTCTCACAATTTTTGGCTATATTAAAAATAAGCCAACAAAGAACCTACAGCCTAAAAATAGGTTATTGATCTTTTGGGGTGGGGGATCTAACCACAGAATAAGTTGTACACTGCAATAACTTAAACTGAGTATCAAGACAAGTAAAAGGAAGTTTGAGGTCTAGAGAAATCCATGATCGATTGTTTAGTACTCACTGGAGAATGGTGTGTATACCGTGTGGTAAACCAAGGCGGCGTCCAGGTGGGATAGTCCGTAAGGATGAAGAGGATAAAGGACACGCCATTGCATCTCTTCCCTTGATTGCTCAGGGGTGGTTCATTCCCTCTGTGGTTTACCCACCACTCTCACTTCCCTTCCATCTGTCCTTTCCTTTTGGTCATTTCATGGTTATGGTTCAATGGCATGCTTTACATCAGCCAGCCTCCAGTGAGGGAAGATGGTAGAAACGAAATTGCAATTCAGCAGCCTCAGGTTGATGACATCGTTTTACCTGGTCTCATCAAAACACATGGCTATGTGTAAGATGGGCTAGTATCTATGGGAGGATCAATGCTTGATAGAGGCTAATGTAATGCCATTGGTAATAAGATGTAGCTAACAGTCTGGTCCTGTTCATTACCATTGCATTGGAGGAGGACACAGGCATCCCTTCTTGAGTGGAATGTCTGATTCAAAGGAAGTTATGAGACCTGAGATACATTTTGAAGAGTGGAATGGGACTGAGGTCAGGTGATGAGCAAAGACAGGGTGAGAGTTAGCAGGAAGGCTCCCATAGAAAGACTTTCTGGAGAGAGTGTTACACAAGGTGAGCGGCAATTTTAGAGCACCTGGATTTTTATTTTTCAGTAATTGAGGTGTTTCCTACAGTGCCATTATATGATGAGATTTTCATAAATGTAATCTGGTGGAGTAGTTGCTTATTGAGAGAAAGAACTGTAAAAAGTGGAAAAGCATGCATATCACTTTTGCATGTAATTACATATGTTGTATGTACAATGCAAATTCTGTATGGATATGTTCAGAGTTGTTTTTAAGTCCAAGGCTAATTAGGTACACTCTTCTTCTTTCTTCTAGCCTCAGCCCCAGCCAAGATTAGAAAATTTCTGGTCTTGATACGTGATTGGGTGATAGATCACCTCTGATTTTGTTTTAATAGATTTTTAAATCTTTAATAAAATGATAAATGTAGTATGTAGCAGCCTTGAAAACCTTATTTATGTTCATTCATTTGTTCAAGTACACACAGTGACAGGAAAGCCCCCAAGCCTTGATAAGGGTCCCATGTGGGCAGGAACACTGCATATAGTTCCTGATTCCCCAGGCCCTCCTGTGTGGGTTGGGGGTGGGGTCCTAGTGGTTGCCTTCCCCAGAACAGTGTTGGGAGGAGGAGGTGCCTGTTTGTGTTGGGCAGAGTTCTGTCCCCTAAGGAAGGGTGTAATCGATGATAGTTGTCTGGGTATGCCTTATTTTTGAACAAATAGAAAAAAAAAAGATGGAAATACAAAAGAGGGGAAACCCTGATTCCTTTACTTTTTGTGTTTAAGTTATTTTGTGAGACTAAAGGTCAAGCTTCCTTTGGGGTTGCCCCAGGTGACTCAGGTTATTTCAAAGGACCTTAAAAAAATTCCTAAACAAACTGGCACTTCCAGTAATTTGCATATAATAGCCCATGGATACTCTTTTTTTTGGGGGGGTACTAGGGATTGATCTCAGGGGTACTGGACTACTGAGCCACATCTCCATCCCTATTTTGTGTTTTGTTTAGAGACAGGGTCTCACTGAGTTGCTTAGGCTGGACTGAACTCACTATTCTCCTGTCTCAGCCTCCCAAAGTCCTAGGATAACAGGCATGAGTCACCGGGCCTGGCCCATGGATACTCTTAAACACGGGAAGGGAATTGCTTGATGGAGCAGAGAACAAAGGGTGTCATCACAAAGAACTTCCAAAGTGAACGTTGTCTCTTTATTGGAAGGAAGTATATATAGAAAGGAATCCATTGTAGATATTGCCTTCTGAAAATAATATTTACTGGGGATTTTAGAGGTGTGGCAGGTAGCTGGTGGCGCTGGCTGTTACTCTGTGTGACCAGTGTGTGTTTGAGAAGAAAATGAGACTGTTAAAAAAAAAATCTGAGAAGTTTAGTTGGAATAAAGGCAACATGGGCACTTTTAAAGCAATACAATTTTTAGCTTGTAAGATATTTTAAATGCATTTCCATCCTAATTTTCACAATGTAGATTTCCCCCTTACCGGCTGATGTATCTTGGAAAGATTTTCAATTTAAGAAATGGGTGATATTTAGTTGGCCGGTAAAACACTGCATGGACTGGTTTTTCCGGATTTCCTTTTTGTCATTGTTAAATTAAAACACTGTTTTAAATCAAAAATAGGTCATTAAGATAGCCAATGAGAGTGCCTAATTGAGATACTCAAATGTTTTCCTGTTTATTTTAGTAAAGTCTGTTTCTATTAAGGGAAATAGTAGATGAATTTTTAGCTGAATCAAAAGCTTCAGTTTGATAAAAAGAGAATTCCTCCACCACCCCCCCTTTTTTTTTTAAATAAACTAGCATATGTGGAAGGGTTTGTGAGGTTTTTTTTTTTTTTTTTTTTTTTTGGTAGATTTGAATGTGTTGCTTAATTTACATTCCAGCATTTTCAGGGGATATTATTTAAAATGATCATCCCAGTTTTATAGCCACTACCTTTTAAAGAGGGAGGCTAGCTATGGGCGTGGATGCAGAGTAGCAGGCTTCTCGCCCCACACAGGACACGATGCGACACCTGCAAGAGCAGGTGTAACCTGTGGACAGCTTCATTCTGTGGTGTCTCTAAGCTGACCTTGTGAGGAACCCATTGGTTTATTCACACATCGTTATTGAAATGCATTGGGTGGGATACAGCCCAAATCCTTGTTCCTCCTGGGGCTTATGCTTTAGTGAATTCTTTTTCTTTTTTCCCCTTCTTTTTTTCTTTCAAGACCTTAGATCTAAGAGTACAGAAAGAAAGGGGGTTGGGGGACAGAAAGTTGAGAGTTTCTTAGAGAAAGCAGTTTAATTCAGATTTATTGGCAGCTCCCATATTGTGGTCAATGAAGGGAGAAAGCCAAGGTAGGAGAGGTTACTCAGAAGGGCAGAAGGGCTGGGTAGTGGGGGAGGAGAAAGAAGGCCAGAGGAGACAACCGGGAGAGCAGAAAAAGAGATCAGTTTGGGGGTGAGGGGAGACAGGGAGGGCAGAAGCAGTGGGAGCTTTCTGAGTGCTTGTCACTAGTGCCACCGGCCTTGGCCTCCCTGGGAAGGCTGAGTATTGACTGACCGCTATCCCAGCCGCTCCAGCCTTAGTGACTTCAGAGCATCTTGATCCACAGGTGTTCCTGGTGAAGGATTTAGAGATGGATTGAAGCAGCAGGAGAGTCCTCCCTGTTAGGACTTTAGGGAACCTCGAGGTGCCAAGGTGCATTGTCAGTCTGAGGTTTGGAAACACTTCTATTTTTCCAGAAGGTAACTGAATGCTTTTTGATAGCTGAGAGAAATGTTTAAGGGGTCTGAGCTGGTTGCTTTTGTAATCTCTTGAAGGACAGAAAGTTCTTGTATCTTTGTATTGTTGTTAGACGTGAGGAAACTGGTATCCCTAGCGACTATGGTAGCTATTGACAGTTTGCTTGCGACAAAGCACCATTTAGCCACCATCAGTCCTACCTGTGCTGAGTTTCAACTCTCCCAGTGCTGTTGCTGGTCTGGGTGAGGTGACTACTAAAAGGGGACATTAGCGGGCACAACATCTGAGTTTTGCCCCTTAGCCTTAGGATGGCTTTTTAGAGGTCCATGAAGTGGTAAGCTCTCCAGTTTCAAAAGATGGGCCCCCAGGATAAGAACTGACAATGTTGAAGGACTCAGGACTCAGGACAAACTCAGAAGTTTTTCCCTGTCAGTTCCTGGGCACTGGAGTAGGCTCTTGCTGCTCTTGTGGTAGTAGTTCTGATCCTTAGGAAGCAATCCAAGATAGAGGCTGCCTAAGGACAGAAAGTGGTAGCATCTTGAGTTAGGGCAAGATGGCATCCCCCATGACCACATTTTTGGTTGAGAGTATAGATGAGTCCTCACTTAAAAATTTTGATGAAGCTACCAGCTTCAGAGAGGCACAGATGGGTACTTAAGTAATTAATGAAGTCGGGTACTTGCTGCAGGTTTGACAGACCCTTTTATCTAGTGTAATCATTACATGGTCAGTACCTATTATTTTGGGTGAAGATTTCAGGGCCTGCATTTAAATGGATAATGTTAAAATTTGCTACCAGTTGAGTAGGTAAGGGTAAACATATTTTAAGAAGTAGTAGGGAGTCTATGACTTAATATTTTTGTTGTTGTCATGGACCTTTATTTTATTTGTTTATATGCGGTGCTGAGAATCGAACCCAGTGCCTTATATATGGTAGGCAAGCGCCCTACCACTGAGCTACAACCCCAGCCCAAGCCTATGATTTCTAGACTACTCTCTGGGTAATTTGAAAACCTATCACCAGCCCTTGTGTTTCAATATGGAGGAACTGAAGCTTATATTAACTTAGAAAATCAATCTTTTTGGGGAGGGAGTATTGGGGTATCGGGGATTGAACTTGGAGGCACTTGACCACTGAGCCACATCCCCAGCCCTATTTTGTATTTTAATTAGAGACAAGGTCTCAATGAGTTGCTCAGCGCCTCACTTTTGCTGAGGCTGGCTTTGAACTCGTGATCCTCCTGTCTCAGCCTCCTGAGCTGCTGGGATTACAGGTGTGCACCACCGCACCCGGCTCAAAATCAGCATTTTTATTATGGGAGCGTTTCAAGTAGAACAGTCCTGTGAACCCTCCTGGCCACAACTCCAAAGTCAACACTGCCAGCATGGCAGCTTTTCTGCTTTGCTTCTACCAGACACCTTCCCAATACCTTGCAGCATATCATCTGTAAATGTTTTCAGCACGTAGCTCTAAAATACAGACTCCATTTTCTAAAGGTGATGATGCTGTCAGCATCACATTCTTTCAAATCAGTGTAATTTTTCTGTCATCAAGGATCCAGTATACACATTTCCCGTATTGAAAATAAATATGAATGCGTATTTACACAAATATATTAATAAACCAAGAAAGACACATGCATTGCAATTGCTTGATATGTCCTTTATGCCATTGCTTGTCCGTAGGCTTTAGCCCATGTTTTTGTTGAAGAAACCATGAATGTGTTCTTTGTGGTTTTTTCAGTTTGAATTAGACTGATTGCATTACTGTGGTAATTAACATGTTCTATTTCCTGCATTTCCTGTAAATTGTTGATTTAGAGGTTTGATCATATTGAATTTTTTTAAAGACAAGAGTCTTGGATAGGTGGTACATTCTTCTATTCTCTCTCTCACATACACACACCTTTGGACATTTGCAAAATTGGTATTTTTCTAAAATTTGTGGGTTTTGGTTTTTTTTCTTTTTACAACACTCTTGTCTATTCTTGTGGGCTGTTTTCTTTCTTTCTTTTTTAAATAGATGGACACAATGTCTTTATTTTATTGCTTTGTATGTGGTGCTGAGGATCGAACCCAGGGCCTCACGCATGCGAGGCAAGTGCTCTACCGCTAAGCTACAATCCCAGCCCCATCTTGTGGGCTGTTTCCTATTGGCTTTCTACTGTAGCATTTAAATTAGTTGGTGACCTGATCTTTTCTCCCTTTAGCTGGAGAGCTCAAGAAATATCCTCCTGATTCTGGCTTAAATCTATCAATCGGTGAACATAGCTGTTTCCAGAACTTCACCGCTTTTCCATTTTTCTGGTGGCCCCACCAAAACTTCTCTGTTGGTGCATACTTCATGTAGTCTTAGTTCTCAGGTAAATATGTACTTAATGCTGGCCACTAGCTCTGTCTGCCCGTCCTTTCTGAAGTCTTCTATAGCAGATGCCTCAGGAGGCACCCATGGGAAGTGTTTCCTGAATTACATGTTCACAGCTGCCTGCCCGTAGTCTTTATACTTAAAGGTCAGGGTGGCTGATTAAAAAAAAAAAAAAAAATCCTTGGCCTGTCTTACCTTTGTTCAGGTATCTTTAGTATCTTACTCTAATGTTTTTTGATGTCAAGTGCCATCAAAGTCTCATGCTAATCAGATTTTTTGTGCACGTTTGACTTGGTGTGTGTGCCTGGATACCCAAAGGAATCCTTTTACCATTATTCCTTGAAATCCAGCAGTTTTATAGTATGGCAGCTCTGCATTGACCATTCCCCCCTCCCCCCACATAATATGATATGTTGCTTTAATATGAAATCTCAAGTGTTCTTTTTATTCTCTCTCTTCCACACTACAGATATTTCTTAAATAGCATATGCTGTTCCCTCTGTTCTGTGTTGGCTCAGCAACTCCCATTATGTGTATGTTAGGTCTTCTTTGCCTGTTTTCTATATCTGTCACTTTCTCTTAAATGCTTTTAGTCCCTTTATAATTTGAATTTAAAAATAATCTTTTCCATGTTCTAGTCCTTTTAAGGCACTATTCATTTTTATTCTGTTTATCCTTCCTTTCTGAGATTATTTTACTTGTAATTCTTAATTCTTTTGCCTCCATTTTGAAATGTCCATTTTCTCCAGTCAACTCCTTTGAGTTTTAAAAATTCTGATATTTGCTATTTTTTATAGTCTCTTTCATTGGCTTAATTTCTTTTTGCTTATTTTGAACTATGAAGTTGTAGTTTTATTTTGCATCCTTCTGGCATGATTGTATTGTCCCTCTCAGGGATATCATTTGACTCCTTAGTTTTTCTTAAAAATAACTATTTGGAATTTAACTGTAATTCTTTTCTGTTTTCCTATACTTTGGGGAGGGTTGGGCTAATATGGCTTTTATAGCATCAGTGTGATCCACTGATATTATTTTCACAAAGCAGTAAAATATGAACTCTACTTCCTAAACCTATAATCTTCCTATGTTTTGTCTCTACCCTGACTTCCCACCCATTCAGACCTTTCTTCCTATTGCACTTTTCTTAGATTTCATCCCCAGCATTTCTTCTCAGGGAGGGCCTCTGTGCTGGGTTATTAGTTTATAGGACTCAGACCTTCCCCACTCCAGAATATTCTAGCACATTGGACGTAAATGCATCCCAACGCCCTCTGTGCTCACTAGTAAGATTGGAACCTGCAAAGTCGTCTCCCAGTCTCTGTGGGCATTCTCAGAAGGACCTCTGAGCTGTTCAGGGAGTAGCTGATGGTAATCCTTGTAGTTCAGGTAATTTGTTTCTACTTTCATGCATGGGGTTCCTGGGATACCTTATCACTTCCTGTTGTTACAGATGTTTTCTGTCATTTTTGATTTTGCTCTATTTTGATTTTGATCTGTTTGCCCATTTTTACACTTGAGGAGATTTAACAAATGTGCTCCCATCCCTGCAGCCGCTACCACCCTCCCAGAGTCTATATTGACTTTTGGACCATAATTGTTTTAACCTTTGGGTCTATCAAAGCTAGACCAAAGGGAAATATTAAGTCACTGGTAGCTGCTTTAAAAAATGATTTTCTGGGCTGGGATTGTAGCTCTGCGGTAGAGTGCTTGCCTCGCATGCGTGAGGCCCTGGGTTCGATCCTCAGCACCACGTACAAATAAATAAATAAAACAAATGTCTATTGACAACTAAAAAATATTTTTTAAAAAATGATTTTCTTTCAAAACTATGTTATTAAAAATTTGTTGCAGTGACAAAAGTTAGTGCTTGTACACTATCTGGAAACTGATTAGTATGGAAATGAACACTTTACGCTGTCCTGACGTTTGGCTTTCTAAGCTTACTGTTTATGCAAACATAAGACTGAAATCATACAAGCACCAGGAGGCTCATCGCGAAGCTGTTGTTTCTGAGCAAAATTTATAAGAAGTGACACCCTTTTGCCACTATTTGTTTGGTAGAAGATTCCTTGAGTTCTAAAGGAGGTAGTGCTGTTTTTTGGTTTGAAAGCATTAAACCACATGTATTCTTTTAATACCATCTAATAAAGATAACATCATTACTTAATTAGGTGCATTTTCCTCTCAGCTTTTTTTCCCCAGTGAAAAATTTGCATATCTCTAATTATAGTCATTGGGGGGAAAAGTACTACCAGGGCTTGACATAATATTAATTTAGATTTCCAAAAATATTAAATTTCCTTGCTCCAGCTTGAGTTTTTTTTTTTTTTTTTTTCAGTTGCTCACTGATTTTAATTACCTTACTGAAAGGTTATAATTTTAGCATTCCCCCCAGCCCCCACTTTTAGGGATGGCCATTATTCTAAAACCATATGAGAAAGAAGTAAAACTTTCTCAATAGACATATTGGAAACTTTTTTTTTTAATTCTGGAAAACACAAAAAGATCATTTTCAAATGTTTCCTCTTGTTTTCTACAAAGAGATAAGGAAGAGATCATTTTTGCGCATGGAGCTGCTCATTAAGAATTCTTTGCAAAAAGGAAGCAGGCTTAATGTATTGCTCTAAATGAATGTCACCCCAGAAAAATTAAGAGAAAAGTGAGCAGTCATTAAGCAAATTGACCAGCAAGCGTTCTGATGAATGTTGAAACAAATTTGAATAAACCAATTTTGTCCATTAGTGTGCTTTTAAACCAATGCAATTGTTTTGGTCTAATTATTTTCTATTTTGTTTATTCAGATGTAGAATGGCTTCAGAATTAACTATTGCAGCAATTATCTGATTAGCAATTTAGGAAACTGGTGGATGGTATCTGCCCACGCACCAAGAAATGCCTGGTATTTGACAGGGTCCTGTTCAAGATCGTGGCCTGCGCAAGGACATGCCTGTGCTCTTTGCTGTTTTTCATCCCCTGTAAGGGGCTTAGAGGCCCCCTGTGGAGTAACATGGATTGTGTATGTGGGCGCTGGGACTCAGGCTCGGAGCAGCAGATTGTAGTCTGATGTGCTGCAGAAGTTGTCTTTGCCACCCAGTGTCACTATTCTGGAGTCCTGTAGCTGTGACTGGTGCATTCTGCAACATTTCCCACTTTGAAAGCTTGGGGATTTGAGAAATCTGTGCCCGACTGGCTGCCAAGGCTTGTCAGGGGGACCCAGCGCGAGGCCGATTTCTAGGTGTAAAAGCCAGGCAGATTCGCTCACTCTAGAAAATCTGTTTTTGCAGGTTTGCTTTGAGTTCCAAGATACAGATCCTGGTACAGTTTCTTGCTGCACTAATGTGCTGGGTTTGGGTTTCTTCTGCTTAGCTGACTGTCTTGTGGGGCCAGGGGGGTCACCAGTTCTTCCAAGTGGGGCCTGGACCAGCAGTGTCCAGCAGCTCCTGGCCTCTGGTAGAGAACCCCCTGCTTCATTGCTGGGAGCAAGCCCCAGGAATCTCCTTTAACAAGCCGCCTACAGGAGTCTGCTCCAGGCTGAAGTTTGAGAACCACCAGTCTAAGGTGTCACAATTACTGGACTTTGTCACAGCGCCAGGCTTGCGGCCTCTTGAATTTCTTTAAGGTCAGAGGAGGGTGCAATTCTCAGTTCTCTTTCTGTGGGACTAAGAAAGATAGATAGGAGTTTCGGTTAGTCCAGACAGGAAAACAGACAATTGCAGTACCGTGGGACAGCACTGAGCCTTCCAGAAATATACAGGTGCGGGGTGGGGGAGGGCGAGGGAAGGCCCCTCTAGAGGTGACTTTTTTAAGGACATATGTGATTGTCACCCACCCTGACTACAACCTTTCAGAGTCTGCCCAGGAATAAATTGTGTCCTCGCAAGCCTACCGGTTTTCATCTTGCACCCAACACCTGCCTCGTCCTTTGTTCTCAGAGCATTCTTGCCTCCTTAAAGGTGCCCAGCTTCTGCTCAGGGTCCATGGCCAAGGGCAGGGCCCTTCTCCTTAGCCTCCTGTGTACCTCAGGCTCTAGCTCCTGAGTGGCCCTCGTAGTCCTCATGGACTCCCAGGGTGGGTAGGGCAGGTTGGCTCTGACTGTGCAGCCTTCTTGACACTCATCACATTGTAATTATATAATTGTATAATTACTGGTTTATGGCTCCCCTGGAGCTAAATATAAACTCCATGCATGGGGAGTGGGGAAGGCCTTGCATTGCTCACGTCTGTCTGGGGCCCAGCACAGAGCAGGCCTTCAGTGTTGTGTTCTTCGATGATGGAATGGTAGGGGACATCCTCACCTTTATTTCAAGGACATGGGGCTGGTTAATGTCCAGTAATGATAGAGGTGTCATCTAGTGAGTTTTATGAAGGCTCTTGGAATCCTCCCACTGGAAAGGCGGATCCCTGGCAGGGGGACAGTGGTATCTCATGGCTTGGTTCTATTTCTGGTTCTGGCTGTGGGACACCCCAGAAAGGAAGCTGTTGAGTATTAGTATTCCTGGGCCGTGGCAGCTGGACAAATCCTTCAGTCTTGGAGACCATCATGATAAGGCCATAATACTTGGCTCAGAAGCCAGCAAGCAGTCGAATAGTAAAGGGGGCAATGGGACGTTTTCAGGGAAGTGACTGTTGTCCCATCTCTCCTGGGGCTTCCAAGAACTACTGCCTTCTTTGCTCAAAGAAGTGGATGTACTTCTTTCCCCACACTTCCAAACCCACATAAGAATAGAGATGTGGTCGGGCATGGTGGCACTTGCCTGTAATCCCAGCGGCTAGGGAAACTGAGGGAGGAGGATCATGGGTTCAAAGTCAGGGTCAGCAGCTTAGGCCCTAAGCAACTCAGCGAGACCTTGTTTCTAAATAAAATATAAAAAGGGGTTGGGGATGTGGTTCAGTGGTTAAGCACCCCTGAGTTCACACACACACACACACACACACAAAATAACTTTAATAGAGATGTACTCCTTTGCCTATTTTAGCAGTTGGCCTTGGCCTGGCTAAAGCTAGGCTTCCCATTTCTATCTAGAAGATGAAAGCTTGGAAGTTGCCTCTGTAGGCAGCAGCTCCAAGGTGGGGTATCTCTCTTAAAGAAAGAAACTTAACTTTGTTGATATTTCATATAAGAATTGGCAATACCATGCATTTGTGTTATTTATTTAAAAAAATACTTTTGTAGAGAGTGAAGACACAAAAATTTTCTTTATGATAGGCATCTCAAGACCTCCAGGGTAGAGATGCTCATGTGCTTTGGGAATCTTGCTTTTGATAGAGCAACTGGTGGACTGTTGATTTTTGCAAATTCTTTGGAATGCACGTGTATTTACATTGGGGCCTCAACATACTCTCATACCTATATAAACTCCTGCTTGATTAAATGTAACGAACTCAGTAAGTGTGGGAACAAAAGCCATGTACACAATTTTGAAAGAATTGTGTCAGAATAGAAACAATCTGCTGAACTGGCCAGGAGAGTCGGTAGCATAAGCCATAGAATATGGTTTGCTACCTATATCCATTATTTTATTTATCAGATGACCTTTCCCCCATCACTTGAGTTCATTCTCCACATCCCATTTCTCTCCTCTTGCCTTCCTGCCCCTTCTGCATCCCAGGGAGGCTGTTTCTCTGATGCTTTGTCTGGTACTTCACATGGACTTACCCTATGGCCTCTGTTGCCGTTATGTGCAGTGACCCCAGCGGTACTGGTAACAACAGGGATGTTTATGGAGTGTAAAGTACTTAAAGGATTTAGAAATGATGAACCAAACTATTCAGAGATGATCCTGAACTATTTTACTCCTAATTTATAGATGTCATAATGGACTTGGAGAGGTCAAGTTCACTTCCCCAAAGCCTCACATTGCTTGGATTGGATTCCCAGCATGTCTGGCTCCAAAGCCCACACCTGTTTTATTATATTCCTGTTGCTTCCATTGCTCATCCAGGCTCAAAGAAGCAACCCCATTTCCAGCCTCTAGACTTAGCTGAATAAAGTTACAAAGCTATCTGGACTTCTTTTGTCAAAGTTTCTGTTTTGGAGATAATTTCAAACTTAAAAGTTGCAAATTAAGTACAAAGAACTGCAGCACAGCTGATTGTTAATATTTTGATACATTTGCTTTGTCTGTTTATATACATATTATTTTTCCTGAGCCATTTGAGAGTAAGTTGCTAGCATGGCTCCTCCTTTTTGTGCTCCTGTTAATAAACTCTCAGCCTCATGTTTCCTGAGAACATTGCACCACCCAGGAGGAGGGCTGTCTTTCCTGCTTCCCTCTAGGGCCAAGGAAGGATGCTCTGAGTTTCTCCTATGTGAGCCCCTCAGCTCTTTTAAGTTCAACTCAGACCCTAAAATGCATGCAACATCTTCCAGGAAATCTCTCTCTAGCACCTAGAAAATAGATTCTCTTCTTTGGCAAGATAACACCAAGGCAAGTCGAAAGGGGCTCCCTCAATGTTTCCATGATTCTGAAAAGAAGGAAGAGAGGGGATTCACTGCTTCTGTTATCCAGAGCCACAGGTAAACTCTTTTCCCTCTACTAATTCAAGTTGGCCTGCAGTCAGTTATCAATGCCAATATGTCTTTCTCCAGCCACTGCCTCAGATAAAATGCCTTTCTGAAAAAATTATTGGTACTTTGTTTTTACTTCCTTTGGTATATATAAGCCAGCCCTGTGGCTATAAGATGACAGTTTTGAAAGTGGAAGCAGAAGGAAAAATGTTTGCACAGTGTGGCATAGGGGGAAGGTCTGACAGGATTAAAAGTAGAATTTTAGGGGATGTTCATGAGTAAAATGTATGTATTTACCTGTTACAGTGAAAATTAGCATAATTATCATTTAAGCCAACTGTAATTCCCGGTGTTTTTCAGACACAGAAAATCTGAGAGGCTGTTCCAAAGTGTAGATCATAGTTGAAGATGGGGTTTAAAAAATGCCTCAGGGAAAGGATTTAGTTGTTGGAATGAAGGAAAACAATATGGCAGATGTGTGCAATGGAATATTATTCAACCTTCAACAGGAAAAAAGTTCCAACACATGAGAACATGAATGAACCTTGATGACATTATACTGAATTAAATAAGTGAGACACACCAGGACAAATAGGGAAATGATGCCATTTATATGAGGTACTAAGATAAATTGAATTCATGGGGACAAATGCTAACTAGGGGTAGGAGGGAGAAATTACAGAGTGGGCATAGTGTTACTGATTGGGATGATGAAATATAGAAATGGATGATAGTGATGATCACACAACAGTGTGAGTGTACTTATTGCTACTCAGCTGCACACTGAACAAATCGTTAAAAGTTATGTATACTTTGCCATAATAAATTTATTAAATGCGCCATTGCCGTGTGTGCATACATGGATTTTTATATGTATACACACATACACGTGTGTATGTGTAAATATCCAGTTCCTCAGTTAGTAATGTTCCATTGGATATTGTTAGAATTAGATGCCATAGAATAAGAAAAGTTTAGGGTGTCCACTTTTTTATTTCCTAAAGTTTTCCCCTCCCAAGCGTGCAGGGATTGGCATTTTGCAGAATTCTAGATTTCCGGATAGGAGGGAAGGGTTTGTGGATTAGTCCCTCAGCACTGGAGCGCTCTGCATCTGTCTGGTGCCCAGGATGGTGCTAACATGCAGTTCGGGCAGTGTGCTCTCCACAGGTCCTAAGGTCCTAAGGTAGGAACTCTGGAGAGTTGGCGGCACCCACTTGTCAAGAGCATGCAACTGTGAGGATGTGCTTGAGGCCAGGCCCCTCCTTTGTCCTTACTGCAGCTCAGAGGTCAAGCCTTCCTGGGACTAGTGTGGCTGACCTTTGCCGTGCTCTTTGTGAACTGTTCCCTTTTGCTTTTGTTCTCAGTTGTTCTTTACGTTAAGGAAGTTAATGTTAAAAGAAGTGAGTGCCTCACCCCCACCCCTACCCCGCCCCCACCCCCAGCTTCACAGATGGCCTTGTTCTGGTGTTTATTGGATTCTAGCCCTACATGCATCTTATCTGATGCACATTTCAATAAGTGCTTTTCAGAACTCAGAACACAGAAATCTACATATTCACAACAGGAGCTATCCTGGATTATCAGGACAAACCCACTGGAAATGAGAAAGTTCTTCCTTTCTGCTCAAGGATGTATCCTTGGTAAATCCAGACCTTATCTAACTCCCCAAAGACACACTTGGTAATGGCCTAGGGAGGTTTCCTCTCCTGGTATTTTTATTTAAGATCAGGAAGGGAAGTCTTGTTTCCTCAAACCCTGGGTTGTGTTTTTCTTAGGATGAGTGAGCAGAGAATATATTAAGTAGTCCTATGAAAGCCTTCAAGTGCTGGTAATGTGAGCATATCTAGAAGAAATTCTACAAAATAATTAGCTAAGAAGAACTCTTTTTTGAATATGGAATGATGTGGGCATCTTCCGGGATATTATTATTTGACTTTGTAAGAGCCAAGGACCAAATTCCACATTGAGGTCCTTATTCTAGGTCCAAACAGGAATTTAAAAACAAAGTAGGTGATTAGTTATTTATCTCATAGAAGAATCGGTGCTATTTACTCTTGCCCCAAACTTGAGTACTTACCTTTTCCTGCCCCTGGATCTTTTTGAGAGATTTCTTCATCTTGACCTTTTTATGACCTATTTGGTGGCAGGTCTTGGAATCTGAGTTATTGGTGTCCACAGACTGCCTCTTTAATTTTTCAGATGAGTAAACGGAGGCCTAGAAAACCTGACTGACTTGCCTAAGAGTTAGAATCCAGAACTTTTCCTTTATCTCACCAGTAACATTTCCCCCTTTGCATCCTTCACTAAGTATTTGAAAGCAAAAATAGGCAGTTGTGCATTTTATCTAAAATGTGCAAATGTGTCATAGCAAACACCAAACTTAATCATTTTGCTCATGTTCTCCAACCTGAGAAAAGCTTTGACAGATGCCATCACTTAAAAGGTGGTTGGTGGAAGCCTGAATTCCTGCAGCCTGGTCCTCCTGGTAAGCTTCTTGAGGAGCAGCAGAACATCTAACATCTCTTTGATCTTGGTTGTGTTTTTCAAAAAGCAGCAGCAGCCCAAGAGCATCTTCTTGGGGCCACCAGATGGCATGCTTGTGAGTTGGGACTTAGTGGAAGAAATAAGTTGGGGGTTCCGCTAAGAGGGAGCTCCTAGCTAGGCCATGTTGAGGAACCCAAGTGGGGACATACTTTGTAATAGAGAATGAGGTCACCAGATTGCTCAGGGACTATAAAATTAACAACCAGAAAAGCAGAAAATGCAAATGCTATAGGAAAGGTATGATCAGCACAGGTGATTTATTAGTTCTGAGTTTGTTCATGTGGTTAAAGCAGAAAGTAGAGGGGCTGATGTGGCCCTGAGGAAGAAGCAGCTCTCAGTAGCAGAGGCAGAAGGGCCCAAACCACAGCTGGATCCACCTGCCGAAAGCCCACACAGAGAGGGTCAGAAGGTGGAGTGGGCTGGGCGTGGTGGAGCACACCTGTAATCCCAGCACTTTGGGAGGCTGAGACAGGAGAATTGCGAGTTCAAAGCCAGCCTCAGCAACAGTGAGGCGCTAAGCAACTCAGTGAGACCCTGTCTCTACATAAAACACAAAATAGGGCTGGGGATGTGGCTCAGTGGTCGAGTGCCCCTGAGTTCAATCCCTGGTACCAAAAAAAAAAAGTGGGATAGGGTGGCACAACCTGACCTTGCCTCAGCAGAGCAGGCACCTCTGTTTGCAGTGGGACATGCCTTCTAGCATTGAGGAGCCTGGGAACCACACTTCCTCAAATATTCTTTGGAATGTGGGACTCACATGCCACACCGCGGGCTCCTTTGTGCCATCTTCCAAAAGACTAGGTTCAAAGGAAGGGACGTGTAAAACAGTGTTTTCTGCCTGCTTTGGTGCCTTCCAGCACAAAATGAGCACATGCATCTCACAGCCCTGGGGTCAGGCAGCAGCCCAGGAGCCTCAGTTCAGCTCAGGAACCCTCCTTGAGTCACTTCTGTCTCTGTCCCTGCCTTCCTTCCTTCTCTGTTTTCCCAGTCACCTGCCTCTCTAGATACTTACCTTCCAACTCTTTCTGAATCCAGTGGGGAGCACCCAATGTCTTCCATTATCCCATCGGCATTGTCCTTCGGGATAACTGGCTCCCAAGAATTCTCCCTTCTCTTCCCCGCTCCACCGACACTGGCCCCTGAAGTTGATGTCTCCCCAGCCTGCTACAGCAGCTCCAAGCTCTCCTCCCATCTCGCACTACTGCAAGACCAGTGTCCAAGCCTTGAACCTAGAGATCCTGGTTTGCTCATCACAGTCAGGCTAGGATGCCAGCATTTGTATATCACTCGGCTGGTGATTGCAGTGTGCACCCAAGGTTGAGAATGAGAAGTGTCAGTGAAATGACGACCCCTGACTGTAGTGACCAGTCCTGCGCATTGAGGACTTGGAGGGCTGGTTCTTTGTCCTTGTCTGCTTCCTCACATGCTGCCATGTTCTCTGAGGTTCCATTGGCCATCTCTATGGCCCTCTGCACCATCCTCTGTGGACAGTACTAGTTCTTCTTTACCAGTGGAACCACTGTCACTTTCTCCCTACTGTAGCCACCTTGGGCTCTGCCACTTTCTTTGCCATGTCTGCTGCTTGTACTCTTCATTTCTTTCCTGGATACCCCAGGTTACTACTCACTATGTGCCAGTAAGATTCCAGAGTACATCTGTGCCTCTGGCTTCTCCCTACCTGAATTTCCAGGACCTCCTAGCTGCCACTTGCAGATCCAAATGCCCCTACATCCTTTTTCCTGATCTAATCTCTTGGCTCCATCTCCCATCTGGGAAGCTCCAAACTGGAGTGCTTTCTTCCTCCTTGCTCCTCTTGCCCAAGGCTCGCCCTCCTGGAGGCCCCTGCTCACCTGTAAATACCTCCTACCTTGCTTGCTGTCCCCACTGTTGCTGGTTTATGCTCACATCAGCTCTTGTCCTTGTCTTCTAGCAGACCTTGTCCCCAGTCCTGTTTCCCCAGACTTCAGGGCAGGCTCAGCACTATACCATAACCCTCAGTGGTCCTGTCCTCCCTCACTTCCCTCTGTGCTGCTGAAATTCTCTATGGGTCTGTGACTGCTCAGCACTTACTTCACTAGTTCTGTGACATTGGCTCTTGTGTCCCTCCTGGTCTTAATAAGCCTTTCTTCTACGGCTCAGTCTGGCCAGGCTTATCAGCTGGAGTTCTAGGAATTCTTCTCTGGTCCTTCCTCCCCTACCTACCCACTTAGTTTCTCAGCTCAGTTCTCCTTAGTTAGTGTAGATGCTTTTTTGACTTACGATGTGGGGCTGTGTCCTGATAAATCCATCCTAAGCGGAAAATTTTGGAAGTCACAAGTGCATTGAAAGCACCAAACCTACTAAATGTTCTAGCTTAGCCTAGCCTACCTTAAGTGTGCTCAGAACACTGCATGAACTTACAGGTGGCCGAAGTCATCTAACAAAGCCCATTTGATAATGTAGAACAATATGGAAGACCTCCTGTGCTGAGTCAGTGAAAGAGAATATCCCATGACTGGCTAGCCTGGGGAAAGATCAAAATGCAAAATGTGAAGCATGGTTTCTGCTGCACCATCCTAAAGTTGAAAAATTGGAAGTCTGAATATCTATAGTCTGCTTTGTTTTTGCCTACAATGGCTTCATTGTATGGTAATTATCCAGTGGTCTGTCTGCCCCTCCCTTGTATTCCTAGCTCCCACCCCTCCCAGGCCAAAAGGCAGGGCTGAGTGACCACTTCATCCACCAAGATGTTTTAGATGTATTGGCTTTGTTCTGACCTACCCTTTGTTTGCCCTTAATTACTGACCACTGTAACTTTGCTTTAGTTAGTTTTATTTCTCTGTTCTTGAGTTCTCTTCTGTGAATTGGCTCATCATCTTTAGACCAACCTTGAAATATACTTACGGAGCTGCTTTTGTAAAAACCTTGCTGCAGAGAAGCCTTTTGTGAATTGCAAACCTACTTTCAAATGGCTGATCATTTTACAAAAGAGTGTCTTGCTATTACTTGAAATCTTAAACTGGCTCAAATATTGAAATGGATTTTGTACAATCACTAAATATCTTGTACCTGATAGCGTACTACAACCTGGCATGCAGATAGAAAATTTCTTTAATTTTTAAAAGCTAAACAGAAATCTGCATTGTACAAAGAAATTGTGTTTTGGGGTCCCAGAACACTTAAAAGACAGATTATATCAGTTACTTACCTCATGTCTAAACCTACAAAGATTCTAATGATGAGTTCTACCCAGGTAAGTATATTAGTCTCTGTATTACTGGATTAAAGATAGACTTGAACACTCTCTTCTCCAGAAAATCCTTTGGAAATGGCAGTAATGGTGAATCCATGCATGATGCGCTTGGGATATTCCCAAACTTGTATGGATGTCCTAGGAGGTTGTAATTGAGAATGAGAGATGTCAGTGAATGACACAAATTTTTTTAAGTGCATGTTCCCCCACCTAAAAAGTGCGTTTGATTTTACCTTCTTTGTATAATATAGGAAATTACTTAAAATGATTTGCCACCAAGTGAAATTGGTCTTCAAGAGAGCTCATGAGCTAACAGCCCAGGTTGGAGAGGTGGTGCTGAGCAGGATAAAGTCCCCAGTTAGCCAGCCCTCCTTCCCGACTGTGTCTTCGCATCTCCTGGACTGACTGTGTCGTTCTTCCGCTTGTGTACTTAATGAGCATGTTCTGTATTCCTGGCACTCTTGAAGCATCATGCTTCAGAGACAGACCTTACTTTGGATTCTGGAAGTTCATCATTTGGGAGCTGGGGCTAGGGGGTCCTCAGGACCAGTTATTCCTGAATCACTGCACGCCTTCATACTTGGAGACTACTTTGCCTCTCCTCTTGAATACACATGCAACCACACATACAAAGTCTCCCTGGCTCAGCTCTCCGGGCCTCACCCCCTGGAGCCTTTCATGGTCCTTCTAGTAGCAGGATGGCTGCTTCCCTTGAGCCCTGTGATGTGTTTGTCACCTCTTAATATTACTATTTCCCTTGCATTGTCTGTCTCCTGCACAGGGCTGTGGGTTCCCGTCAGCATCTAGTCCAGTTATGCCATTGGTGTATATTGCAGGAAAAACTTGAATGGATAAAGGGCAAACCTCTTCCCCAGTAGTATGTGGACAGTTCTGGGGCCCTCCCATGCATGCTGTCCTTCAGTTTGTGTGGATGATCCTGCAAGAGTGTTTTTGAGGACTTGGGTGGATTTCAATGAATTCCTAGTCCCCCTTCCCAGCTGCATTCTATTTCCAGTATCATCTCTTTGTTTTTAAAGCCCCTAGGGTTTTGTGGGCAATTACTGGGATCTTTCCATCTTGGTTTTCATCCATTGTATTCCTATGAGGATATAAAAGTATGTCAGAAACAATAGGACATACACATCATTAGCTTTTTTTTTTTTTTTTTTTTTTTTAATTACGAATTGTGGTTAAACAGTACATGAACTGAGGAGTGGTTGAACTTCTCTACCTTGGTCACAGTAGTTCCTGCTCTACTTCCCTAAAACCAGAATAGGCCTCTGTTAGGTGGGTTTTCTCCCTAGCCATTGTTTTGCCTGGTTCCTTATATTTGTGTCCAAAGGAGGAAAGGTTTTGAAATGACTTCCTTACTTTTAGCCCCAGCTATAAATCCAGACCTTGCAACTGTAGACATTTGTGAAGGATGTAAAGACCCAGCCATGATGGTTAGAATGGGCTCACCGCCACTGCTGGAGACTGGGGGGCACCTGTGCTCTATCAGCAAGTCGCTCCATTCTACAGATCGCTCAGTCCAGGACTGCGGTCTAGACTCCTCAGTTAGTCTTTTAATTGACACATTGTAAAAAAATTAAGGTATGCTTTGAATATTTTGTTTTTTGCCCCCCAAAAATGAAAGGTGGACAGTTTAGTGTATCTTTAGATAGAGGGTCAAAGCCTTTTCTTTGAGTTTTGATTGATTAATAGGTCCCAGGAGAATTCCCAGTTTCCATATTCTCCATACATCATACCCAAGATGCAAGTTCTGCAATTTCTAATTCTGGTTTCCTTAAATGTTGTCCTTGTGAAATAGTCTGGATGCAGAGTCCCCCTAGATTTTTGTGAATTGGAAGCCCTCCTGTATCAAGGCTTTACCCACATTGAATTCGACAGTAGAGCCGGTTGTGGTGGCTCATGCCTGTAATCCCAGCACTTAGGGAGGCTGAGACAGGAGAATCGGGAGTTCAAACCCAGCCTCAGCAAAAGCAAGGCACTAAGCAACTCAGGGAAACCCTGTCTCTACATAAAACACAAAATAGGGCTGGGGATGTGGCTCAGTGGTTGAGTGCCCCTGAGTTCAATCCCTGGTACCAAAAAAAAAAAAAAAAAAAAAAAAAGCAACAGTAGATCTTTTTTAATGGAGGCGCCATTATAGTCATTCTTAGTTATCTAGGAATCCTGGCTTGGCTTTGTGTCTGTATATGCATACATTTATTTTTCATCATCAAGCACAACTTCCATGAACAAATTTTTGATTAAAACCAGGTGACTCAGGTGGTGTGAGTGGAAGGGCAGAGATAAGGCTAATCATCTTGAGCTTTAAGTGCCTTGGGCTCTGATCAGTCTGGCTTATAAACGAGAGCCTCGAGGTCATTGGGTTCAAAGTTGAGAGAGCATCTACTGTGGAGGCTCCATGGAGTGGGAGGTGTGTGAACTGGGGACGATGTGGTCCATCCCCTCAAGCACAACTGTGTGGAACAACTAGAAGTAATGACTAATTCATTTTTTAATGATGAGACCTGAAATCCCTTTAGGGGCACTCACAGGCTCAACTAGAGGTCAGAGGGAGCAGATAAGAAAGAGCCAGGGCAGCTGGCTAAGTTTGAGGCCATAGCTGGGCCTTGAATTGTGGAATTTAGTTTTAAAAAATTTGCAGTAAAATATACATAACATAAAATGTGCCATTTTAAATGTCCAGTAACATTAGTTACATTCACAGTGTTGCGCAACCATCACCACTAGCTATATCTAGAACTTTTCCGTCATCCCAGATAGAACTGCCACTCATTAAAATAACTTGGCATCCCCCTAGCCCCTGGTGGCCTCGATTCTACTTTCTGTCTCTGTGAATTATCTTATACTAGGTATCTCATGTTTGCAGAATCAAGTTCTTTTGGGCCTGGCTTAGTTAACTTGGTATAATGGTTTCAGTCCTTCTGTGTTTGTAATATATATCACATTTCATTCCTTTTTATGGCTCAGTAGTATTCCATTGCAGGGATATGCCTCATTTTGTTTGTTAATTCATCTGTTGATAGACAGTTGGACTGTTTTCACTTTTTGACTATTGTGAATAATACTGTTATGAACATAGATTTATAAGTATCTGTCTGAGTCCCTGCTTTCAATTCTTTCGGACGTGGTTAAATTTTTATACCAGTAGCAGGGTAGACAGCCAAAGTACCTTATGAAGCCTTTGAGCAGAAGATGTGGTGTTTCTTCTACTTTGTACTGTAGTTAAAATCTGATATTGTTGACTGTTTATAAGTACCTCCTTTGCGGGAGGGACTGTCTTTATGCTTTTTGTAAACCAAGTACTGTTTTTTTGGCTCAGTATTTAGCAAGGTACCCAGGATAAGTACTTACTGAGTAGCACCTGGATTTCCTACCCTAGTATTCATTAGAGGAGTTGTTCCCCAGAGTGCTGAGTTTTGTCATCTATCATTTTCTTTTTGGTTCATTAATTAACATATGTTCAGGGAACAGAAAATGGTTCTTAATATTGGCTTTAGCCAAAAACATAATTAAGGAAGTACATTTACTACTACAGAAAGTCCCAATATAAATAAAACACAATTCAACAAACATTTGTTGAGAGCTTGCTATGTACCAGACACACTTCAAAATGTGTCATATCAGAGCAGTTTCAAAGCTCAGTTATAATACCTTTTTGAAAGATGTTCCTTTAATCTGTACTCTTTTCTCTCTTTTTTATGGTGAGGCCATTATAACAACATCCAAGAGTTTGGAAAGAAGAGAATAAACATTACCCACAGTCCCACCCTAATAAAATTCTCTTTTCGTTTTATAGTGTGAGTCTGAACTTAAAAATCATTTATTTTGAAAATAAAATCCTGAATGCATCTGTTGGTAATTTTTAAAATATTTTATAAAACATGGAAGTAAAACAAGGTACGGGTATCATTTGCAGGTCCCTGTTTTGCAGTCATCTGTAGCTATTTAATCAATGAAATAAGCCGCTCTCTTGGTGGAGCATAGGATTGACATGACATCTTTTGGGATGACGGCAGTGGACTGCTTGCTTCTGTGAAAGGGACCAAGTATTCAGGAACCTACCCTCCCCTCAGTATTGTATATCATGAGGGATTGGAGGGGATGCTTTTGCAACTGTGCCAGGGGACAGTATAGTTTGGATGCTCGCCTAAGGGCCCAGAGACCTTGCACTGGGCTCAGGAGGTACGCCGTGGACGCAGCCTACTGGTGAGCATCAGAACAAGCCCAGTAGGCAGTGAGGCTGCGTGTGGTGGAATTGAGTGAGGGCAGGTTATTCTGACCAGGAGGGGTCAGGGAAGGACATTTGCCAGGAGTCTGCCCTTCAGCTAGGCTTTCCATGGGACAGGAAGCTGGCTGGCAGAGAAGGTGTGTCCTAGGAAGAGAAATGGTCAGAAAGGTGGGAGAAGGATCGAAGAGTGCTGTCAGGATCCTTAACTTGTCAGGGTGGAGGCCGGCTGGGTTGAGGAAACAGCTGGAAAGGAATCCTGGGAAAGTGCTCTCCAAGTTTACATGAGGCCAGTGGTCGCCTCTGTTAGAACTTTGAGGCTGGCCACAGTGGTTAGGAAGGGGGTGTTTGGGGCAGATGGGCCTCAGGGTTATGAGGTGGGTCAAGGTGGAGTCAGGGGTGGCAGGGAGGTGTTTGAGGATGAGATGTTCTCCCTGTGAGGTGACAAATGGCCTGTCCGGGCTGGGACAGCAGGTGTGGAAAGGGGCCCAGGATGTTTGATGGAACCTCCAGAGGAATGATGGCTAGGATGTGCTGCGGCAGAGGGAAGTGGGGCAGGAACCCACGTGGGCCACCACGGGCTCTGTTCACATAAATAGGAAGTGGGTAAGATGGGACCGATGTGGAGGGGCGATAAGAAGTTCTCGTTCTAGAATAAGTGCGCCCAATATTTATTGTTTTCTGAGTGTCCATGTCAAATCCAAGTGCTTTATGCTACAACTTCATGATTGTTGCCCCCACTTTGCAGATGAGGAATCCGAGGCAGAATTGAGTAACACGCCTGCAGATGACACACTTAATAGGTGGCACCGCGGGGGTGTGCATCTAGATGTGCTTTTATTTAGTCTATTAAAATGTTCCACAGGGCCAGGCACAGTGGCACACGCCTGTAATCCCAGCACTTAGGGAGGCTGAGACAGGAGAATCACGAGTTCAAAGCCAGCCTCAGCAACGGCGAGGCGCTACGCAACTCAGGGAAACCCTGTCTCTACATAAAACATAAAATAGGGCTGGGGATGTGGCTCAGTGGTCAAATAGCCCTGAGTTCATTCCTCAGTGCAAAAAAGTTTCACAGGGTTGCTGGTTATTAAAAACTAATCAGCCCTGTTGGAAGTTCTTGCACACCTCATTGATTCTCATAAGAACTCTATGAAATGAAGGCATTTTTATCCTCATTTTCTATGTGTGCCAGGTGTGGAAACTTGGACACAGAGAGTTCAAATAGCCTGCCTTAGGTCCCACAGCTAGGACTTGTACCTTGCCGTGGAAAGTCTGAAGAAGCCAGCAATCTTTTTTTTTTTTTTTTTTCACTGTAAACTTTTTAATTATAGTTTAGAAGTTAGGAATACACAGGAAGTAGAAGTAAATGGCATAAAATGTATGAAAGATTTTTATACTTTTATTTTTTTTTCTTTTTTAAAATTAATGTATTTAAATGCATTTCAAGTCATAGTACATGTATAGAGCTCAATTTTTCCATTTCTCTGGTTGCAAACCAGATAGAGTTGCACCATTTGTGTCTTCATACATGCACCAAGGGTAGTGATGACCATCTCAATCAACTATCTTTACTACACCC